>VCJJ01000210.1:0-18973 GCA_024139415.1 Backusella tarrabulga
ACCTGCGCGTGTAAATAATTTACAAGAACCAGTGTAGCGTCTTAGCCAACTACACCAACCCCGTAGATATACAGTAGAGTCTGTAATATGGAAATACGGGATCTGGAAACTACTAATAGTTTGGAAACGCAATTTTCGATCCATTTTCAAGTTTCCATATACCAGACTCCACTGTAGTAAATCTGGGAAAGATATCGACATATTCTATTCGTATGTAATAGACGTATAAAGCACATAAAATAATAAACTTTTTTTTTTTTTACAAAGGTTAGCTTTTCATATTCAAAAGTTTTCTTTATTTTTAAACAGTTTATCAACCATTTTTACATAATTTGACATAGCAAGTACAATAATGAGCACTATGTATGTGTTTGACTAATAACTTCACCGTTTTTACCACAGACTTCACGAATGTTTTGCTCAATAGCGGCGCTGTAATCTCTATCATTTTCCAGGACAAGAACAGAACCAGAGATATGGTAAGAACTAGAAACCTTTTTTATATAAGCTCCATCGATTTTTACACATTCTTCGGCAGCAGGGGCGCTATTAAATACAGTAGTGTATTCAATAGCTTGGACAAAAGCAGCAGCAAAAATGGTGGAAATAATAAGAGTGAATTTCATTGTTAATGTGTAGTGATAAGAAAAATAAAGAAATCAAAAATGAGTAGTATTTATACTTTTAATCAAGGCGGGATATAGATATCATTGTAGCTTCTGGTACACATGAAAGAGGTGCATATAACTATTGATGAAACGCTACACATATCTACTATTTCACATTATATATCCTCTTTTTGCTTGTTTGTTCAATATTATCATAATACCTTAAATTACTTTATAAATATAATGAATTTTAAAAGAATAAACATCGTAAATAAATGCTTTATTCCAAGTATCAATACTAAATTAGTTAAAAAAACTACGAATAGAAAAGATATAAATAGAAGATATAGGCATAAAGAAAACAAGGAGTTAGACCATGTGACTCTGCAGTTAATTTCTTTGAAATAAGAAGTAGAAAAACTGCCGAGGAAAAGATAGAAACTCATATAATTATGATTTCTTACGTAAATGCAAGGTTCAATGTTATTTGAAATATGATCCATTTTGCATTATGTAGTCGTAGGAATTGGAGATCTAAGTCTCTGTCTACCTTTTTCTCGTTCCCAAAAGAAAAGAAAAATACTTTGTTCCTTATTTGAAAGGTATCATTACTGTTATAAATATAAACATTAACTGTCAGTTAAGGAAACATCGTAGAAAATATGATACACAATGGAGAGTAATAAACTGGAATAGAAATTATAAGCTATAAATGATATGATTTATAAATATCGATTGTTTTTATTATGATAAAGGTGTTTTTATAAGGTCAGGATTTAATTCACCGTTCTTTTAGTGAATTAAATTTACCAGGATTTTTCAGAGACTGAATTTAGTTAGGTGATGGATTCACTTATATTCATTGTAATATAAATTCTGTATAAATCTTGAAACACTATCATTCAAAGAGCTGTGATAAGTTCAGTGTTAAATATAGCACATATTCTGACCTTTTATTGTTAAACTTATTCATGCTGTTTTGACAAATCTACTTGTAGAATTACTACACGTGTCTTTATACTCGTAATAAAGTAGGTGACACAGTGATGCTTTAAAAATACGCTTACCAATACCCACTAAACAAAGAACTTTTCCTAGGTGAACATTAAAAGAAAAGTAATAATATATACTAATTATATGAGGTCTTTATAAATACTTTATTATTTATATTTAAAGACACAAATATACACATTTATATACCTGTTTGTATCCCATCAAGCCACGATATAAGTGGCATATACAAACAACACAAATAATTGAATACCCGAACCAATAAAAGCCTTCAAGGATGAACGTACTCCAAGCCAGCCATATTTTCAAGAATCTCTCTTGATATTCATCTTCATCCTGATACTTTACTTTAGCTTGTGATAGTAGTGGATAGAGCATGGAAAATATCGGAGATAAATCTTTACTTTTCAAGGGAGGGAGTCTTTTGTTATAAAATGGATAACGTTCTCTTAAGCTTCTGCCATAAGAATCAAAAGTAAATTTGTGATTAAAAGTAGCACATTTTCTGGATTTTATAGGTGGATTGAAAGGAGTGGAAGTGGCTTTTAAAAGGTTTTCTTTTGAAGACCAAGAATTAGTGACTATTACAGAGGTGATAGACGCTGTTAGGGTAGTTTTCAGCTTAGATAAAACAGCGGTCTCTTTTCTCCAGGATGATGAGCTGGTAACTGAATTAGAAACGGTAGCTGTGGGTTCAAAAGTTTTTCTTTTAGGTAAAACAATGGTCTCCTTTCTCCAGTTTATTGGACTAGCAACAGATTCATAGATTATAGTCATATGTTTGGTAGAAAATGTGGCTTCAAAATTATTCTTGTCTGAAAACCAAATACTGGTTGTCTCCTGAAAGATGGTTGTTCTCGATACATGGTTGCATGTAATAGTGTCCTCTATGTAAATATAAAATAGTTTAATTTAGATATACAAGAAAGAGAAGCGATAGAATTGTCATTACATACGGATAGTAGTAGAATTAACATTTATAGAGGATGGTGGATCAATTAAATGAGACCGAAGACCTATGAACGTTACTACAAAATTAAATATAGCATATAAGTACGACAATATCATCGTATAACTATTATCTATTAAATGAAGAGAAAATATAAGTTTTTTTTATTATTAAAATAAGAGCTATTTATGTATAACATAAAAACAATGAACTACAGTAGCCCGTTGCATATAAATTTTTTAGGACCTTTAAGTAAATTTCATTGTCAAGTTGGAATAAAGATAATATCCATATTCTTTTAATTAAGGTGCAAACAACCTATACTTTAATTTAAAAATAATTCCAGATTTTACAACAAAGAAATGTATCACGTATCCTTTAGAGATATATCTCTGTCAGATGAACCGTCCAGATTTTTGAAAACATTATTTTTCAAAAGAGAGCTTGAATAAATATTCTGGTGTTTCTACAGCAGAGATTGATTTTGAAATGCTTTATTATTCAGTAATTATATTGTTTTTTTGTGTAGAATAGACAATCAATTGAAACAATGAAGAATCTTTTTATATGTTCAAAACTGAAATATTAAAATGGTCGATACTGTGTGTAAAAATCCTATCATTTTTTTCTTTATTAGTTTCATAGATGCACAATTACTTTAAAGGCTCTACTTGCCTAAAAAAAAAGAAGTTTTATGCGAGAAATTACGAATTGAAATAAATGATATACCTTAATTATTATTTTTGTATTCAAATGAAAATCGTATTTATCATTGCCTTGATTGTCAATTCGTACATTTAGGATACTTCCTATTTTTAGATATAACGTAATATACAGATGCAGCTATGATGCAGAACTGAACAAAAAAAAAAACAGATTATGGTTGTTACAAAGTTTTCATTGTCTCAATTCTAAATAAGAATAGGTCAATCCACATATAATGTTCAAATTAAAAAATTAGTTTAAAATTAGAACATTATAAAGCGTTATTATCTAAATCTATCTTCTTGGCTCAATAGTTGAATTTCTTCGTGTGAATCTGGTTTAACATTGATATTTACTTGATTAATTACAAAAACATTATCAATATCATTTTTGAAAACTCCGTTTATCACATATCTTCAAATATCACACATTTCCAAGTTGGGCGCTTTTTATGAATATAAGGAGCAAAAATCAATACTTTATCTTTGCAAGTGCTCTACCTGTGCTGCCACTCACCATTACGCTGAAAACTCCATGAAAAATAGTAAAATAAAAGAGCTTTACTAACGTTATCATCTGTGGATGAAAGTGGTTGTAATGGATCAACATCAATCAGAAAATATACAACATTTTGATTGTGCAAGACAAGCAATCGTATAACATTCCTATTGGTAAGATAAAAATAGTGTAACGGCTTGTAAATGTTACACCTATATATTAAACTGAGGCGTTTATGTACATATTTTTACATATGAATGTGTAGTTTTTTTTTAGATATGATTTTGTCATTTACAAAATGATAGTTTTTATTTTTGTACCTACGTAAATGTCGTTTGTATATGTGTAAATGGTAGTGAAAGACTACTAGAACTAATATGATTTAGACTCATTTTATAAGAACTGGTGTTCAGTTCCACTAAAATTCCAAGGTTACATCCAGTAAGATATTTCTCAGAATAACCGAGTAGTTGTATACAGTGCACAAGCCATTTATATCTGGAACCTTATTTTTATAATAAACAAATATATGTTGATTTTTTTTAAAAAAAAAAACTATAAATTGGCATGTCCCACTAATTGTTACTCTTAACCAAACCCTTTCTGCTATACTACTAGTAAAAAATGTCTCTTCCAGATTTTATGACTGACCCTGATGCCGTCCTTAACGATAAGGAGCACGAATGGCGCTATAACCGCATTCCTGATTATAACAAGGTCAATGCTGCTTTTGAAAAGGGTAAGTTTTTTTTTTCCATCTGTAATATTATTCATAAGCTCTTTGAGTTTAGTCTTTTAATATGTTTTGTATAGAAAAGACAATGACTCATGCTGAAGGTAGTCTCGAATGGTTGGTTTCTAACTTGGTCAAGGTAACTTTTTTGCTATAAGCGTCATTTTATAAATAGTTGCTCAACTAGCTGTTAGAACTGGGAAAAAGAAATGTCTTATAAGCTACGTGCTGATCAGATCCGTACAATCAACCCCGAAAAGTATCGTTTTTCTGTTAATGGCCAGAAATGGCAAACCATTGATGAGATGCTTCAGGTAAAAAGCGGAAAAATGTCAATGGGATTTTTTTTTCTGATAAAGTTTATTTTAGATTGGTACCTACAATGCTCTTATTGGTGACTCTGAGCTTTATAAGGGAAGTGAAATGGATTTTAGCGAGTCTCACAAGCTTTTTAAACGTGCCATGCGTACCTTTTCTTGGGAGGTCTTACAGGTTTATAGTGCCGGTCCCCCAACTATTGCTTTTAAGTGGCGGTAAGTAATAAAATTGTATTCAAATGTACCAGCCGTATTTATAACCCTTATCATTAGTCACTGGGGTACTATGACCGGTGACTTGTCTGTTAACATTGGCAATGGTAAGAAACTTGAGGCCCCTGCTTCTAATGAAGTTGTTGAGGCAATTGGTATTACTGTTGCTACTGTTAATGAAAAATTCCAAATCGAAGAGGTAAATAGTTGCCCTATACAACCGTGCTTCGTTTAACTAATTTTTTTTTCTTAAATAAAAACACAGCTTGAAACTTTCTATGATGCCAGCATTTTGATGAAACAATTGGCAAAGAACAGAAAGACTGAAGATGGAGAGCAGGCTTCTCCTTCAGCTGGAAAATGTCCTTTTGCCTAACTGAAGGAACACTTAATCAATCTTATTTATATTGTATAACCCAAAATACACCTAGTAATTATGTTTAAATTTATGTATTTCCCTTCCAAGCGAAGTTCTAATGATCGATAACAACAATAAAGGAAACAAAAATTATTGATTTTTATTTGACTCTCTTTGCCAAGACTAATATATGTATATATATATATATATATCAAATTTTGCATCATCACATGCTTATTTTTATTACATTGGAAATTAGGGGCTCTTGATTAATGGTAAAAGTATTCTAACATACGTTTAGACTTTTTTTTTCGACTCTTGATTGTTATGATTTTCCTTCGAGATAACGATCTCTTTCACGTTGTGCAGGTGTCTTTTCTTCTTCCATCCAGGGGATGCTTCCTCGATTCTTTTGACCTTTTCGCATTGTACTGAAGAACGCACGTTTATTGTGACTTGACTTTCCGATACTACCGTAAGGCTCTAGCGTTGGTGTTGAAGATGGGGGTGATTGGGGTGTTGTGAAACCTGTCTCTTGAGGTGTGTCACCAATTTGTGTTACAGAAGGACGTTTATGAGTCCTGCCATTCCACGTTTTTGCATTTGCAGCATACCCTGCGCTGATCCTTAGGGCTGTAGCTGTACTGTTGCCTCCACTGCTTTTTCGACTATGTCCTCTACTGCTCTCTGCGCTATTGTTGTTTGTATTGGGCGAGGTAGAAAATCTGCTATTTGGGGACATCTTTCTTTCGTCATAAGATGATTCTTGATATTTGTTACTGCCATTTGCAGAATAATGAGATGATGTTACAGCATTTTGGCGGATATTAATGGGCTCAGTATGCATCTCATGTGCAGGTACTACTGTGCGGACTGTGGATGAAGAAAAGGAAGCAGACGGTTCAGGGCCTTGCTGGGGAATAAAACCATTTTCATCAGGCTTTAGTACTTGAGATGTTCTTTTGACTTGTTGAGTTAGCAATGATTTCGTTAGTAGGGATTGATTTTGCTGGCGAGGTACAATTTTATTTCCAGAGCCGGCTAAAAATGGAGATGATTCCGATGTAGGCGATGCTAGCACGCTATCAGTATCTGATGAAATACTGAACATGGATCCACTCTCCTTCATATTATTTATCCATGTATCTTGGAGCATTCGACGTATATTGTGTACTTGGCCTGAAGGTGGTTCTGCTTTTTGTTGAACTTCTGGTTCCTTTTCAACTTGTGTTGAAGCATTCACCATCTCGTTAATTTCTTGTTTACTACTTGATTGATTTTCGTTTGTATCTGTATTTGTTTCATTTTCCTCATCGTCTGAAAGTGCATACTTGGTTGATGACTCAGAAGTTGGTAAATAATTATTGGGTATAGCTGGTCTTTCTTTCTTAGCATTAACAGAGACTCGTATACTTTTCTTGCGTGTAGAAGCATAGGGATCTGTATTTATATAGGCTGGAAGTTCCGATGGTTCTACTGCTGCAGGTACGGAATCAGTGCTCAATTCCATTTTTTGACTGTCTTCTGGGGCCACCTTACTAGAATTGGCTGAAGAATAATCAAAAAGACCTTTAAGAGAACGATTTACACCATTTGTAGCATTAGCTCTAAGCGAACGAAGCGTATTTCTTCCCAGGGTGCTTCTTCTAAATGTATTATTTCCGGTAGGGTTATCTTCTTTTTTATCAGCATTGCTTCCAATGCTAAGCAGGCTGCTGCCATTTGATCTTGAAAGTGACCCTCCCAGATGACTCGCACTCGATCTTGATAAACTACCGTTCAGCACATTATTTCCGCTGGATTTAGATAAGGTTCCATTTAGCACTAATACAGATGAGGCAAGTGAAGCACGATACTGAGATGGTCCTGATTCGCTGCGAACGCTTCCTGTTCCATCTTGAGTCATTATTTTCGTATCTGTAGCTGTTTGTGATTTTGGTGCATCCCACCATCCAGCAATTTCAAGGACGCTTGCTGCAGGGCCGTGACTTGCCCTATTTGATGTGCTTTTTCCACTCACAGAGGCCATTTGTGGCGGTATGGCAAGTGCTTCATCGTAAACAACACTTTGACGCACCATTCTTCTCATAGAGCCAGTTGTCAATGTGATGTGCTCTCCATTTGATCGCGGACCTCTAAAACTAGCATAGCGCACTGATCCATGCTTTGCGGGCGTTTTTTCACTATCCAAGTCTTGTCCCTGAGAAACTTGTTGGTCTGCCGATCCTTCATTGACGATCATGGACATCGTTTTAGTCTTTTTGGAAGCTGTTCTTATCACTTTTTTAGCTGCGCGCACTGGCTCCTGCTGTGTATTTGGTGTCATTGGTGAATCCTCTTCCGGTTCTTCCATTTGCGGAAATGATGTCTGAAGGCTAAGCATTGCACGTCGACCTAACGTACCAGTTTTGGAAGAATGGTTGGTTACATGCTCCTCTGGTTGTATCATGGTTTTGTTTGTAGATTCGGAAACAGGCTTGCTCTGATTCATAGGTTCTTTACATTCAGGCGGTTGATATTCGTATGAAGTATTTGTTTGTGTCACCATTTCCCCTGAATTTTTCCTCTCATCTTGTTGTTGTAAAAATAAGTTTTGAGCAGGTGCCTTATTTTTTGATTTTTGTCGTCTAAGTGATTGACGTAACGTACTTTTTAACGTGGCTGCTTTTTGTTGTAAATTAGCTGCTGTATTAGCGTAAAAAGATGGCATATCTAAATCAATGGAAACAAAACCGCCGTCCTGGCTTGTTTTCTCATTTTTTTTGACAAACATATCATAAAAGTCGTGTGTCTGTGAATTATTGAGCTCCATTTTATCAGAGAAAAAACAAGTCGAAGGGGGTGGCAGTGGCAGTGATATTTTGATCTCCTGTGGAGGCTCAGGAGGAGATTGAAAATCATGCTGTGATTCGTCAACCATTGATGCGGGTTCATCCGTGATTTTATTGTTGTAATTCTTTTCCAAAGGAGGAACTTCGTTTACAGCAACAGTTACTGAGTTTGTTGGATTAATTACTTTCTTTTCATCGATTTTTTTGTTGGTCACTAGTGTCTGGAGGGATTCAACGGATGCGACTTTAGTGTCTGTCTTTTGTTTGTTTCGTCGATGTCGTACAAAGTATGCTATCAATAAGACGCATACGATCACTAAAACTACAATTACAACTATTGCCCATATTGGCACGCCTGCTTCATCCATCCTATGCAAGAGGTTAAATAAAAAGTTTATTTATAAATATAAGATATAAATAAGTCGTATATATAAATAAATAAATAATAATATATAAGTCCATTTGCAACTTACTTTGGGGGTTTAATATACAAAAAAGGGAATCAACAAATAAAGAGTGAAAGCGAAAAGAAGAGAAAAAAGAGAGAAAAGAGGAAAGAGAGAGAAAAAGAGAAATACAAGATGAAAATAAAACAAAAAAAAAGTATGGTATACAGATTATCTCTAATTCAGCAAGGAACAGCTCGATACAAAACGGAGTTCTTTTTCTTAGTAAAGAAGGGGAATTGATCTTAGGTAATTGAGGAAGGGAGTATAAAAACTGTAGTCTATTTTGATTTATAGATATCATAAAAGAAAAAATGCAGCAAGGAGTTGGGTAAAATAGGAGAGACTACTTGACTGGTAAAATGCGTTTAGGAGGCAACAATGAACCTTTTTGATTATCACGAGATTTTATATGACTTATCAACCATTAAGTAGGAGTTGGTCATTCATGGCCTCATCTATTATGATTATATTAAATTAAAAATACTCTTATAGCAAAGAAAAAAAAGAAAAGATGATACCCCACCAGTAATTCAGGACATTGGATTTTGTAGCGCCTTTCTTTATTTCGACAACAGATGATTGCTATGGTAACAAGAAAGAAAATAGAAAAAATAGAAAAAGTAGAAAAATCAGAGAGCTTCCTCATATTACTAATTTTATAACTATTGAGTTACTCGATTTAATGTGCAATATACACTATGTAAACCCATTCTGCTCGATTCTAAAAATAATGGTAATGACGACATATTATTATACTTTACACGATATAAAAATATATTTCCTACTTTATTGTGATATTTGTTTCGATTTATTGTTCTTGAATATCAATTAATCAAGTAATATTTTTGATCACAAGCATGTTACAGCCTTTTTTTTTTGTCTTTGTAGCGTGAAGATAACTATTATCCGCATGTCTCCTAAAATAATTTAACGTGCCAAAGTTTTAACACATAGAAGTTGCCAAGTTCAAAATACAATTGGAACGTGTTGCGAAACAAATGAAAATCTACAACATATTCCAATTCTTTTTTTCTTTCTTTTTTATAAAATCACAATTGGGGATAGCATGTGTTGTTAAGTAATAGACTGAGCAATACTTCTTTTTCTTATTAGTATCTCTTTATTACTTCTTTTTGCTTTCCATTCGATATAATTCACTATCTTGTTTTGAACTTGTGAACTATTTCTTTGTCTCCACTCCATAATCTATAGATTACTTTCTTACTCCTCATCGAAAAAGCACTTACTAAACCGACATTGATTTTCCCTTTCTCCCTTTAAAAATATTACCAATTGCATCAGAATTCAACATCAAAAAAAAATCGGTCAAAGGTGGCTATATACACTTTTAATCATAAAGGTACTCCTTTAAAAGTGGCACATAGACATCGTTTTTTGTTTTGTCTTATTCATAATATAATCATAATGCATCAATATTACATCAAGTTACAAAGCTTGGCGGTTATAAATGATTTAATACCAGCGATCTGCCTAGGTTAATGAGGTCATCCTTGGTAATATGAATTACTCTCTCTTTTATCTACATGGACATTTTTCTTGAAACGGAAATAGTAGATATTCTTTCTAGTGCTTCGTAACTGAAGAGTATCTGAATTTGAATCACCCGCTCCTTATCGGACAGCCAATTGTAAGGTCACGCATATGTATAGGAGGTGAATAAAAATGTTGTCAAAAAAAAATAGACATTTTAATTTAAAATGAATAAACGTTGCATCACAGGTAATTGAATGCATCAGGTCAGAGGTATTTTATTGAGGAGTCTGAATAATGGCGATTTTACAACAAATAAACTAAGATACATTCAATGAGAATATGTTAAAGAATGATAAATGATTTATTGTTACAATAAAAAAAATAAAAAATAAAGTTCAGCAACAACATGAATATGCAAGATCAAATAAAGGGCGAGTGTAAATAAATAAAACCCTTAATATACAGATGGAATATCGTCATCACTGTACAGCGAGTGGGTGTAGATCTCATACGAATCGTCCACTGCCGAATACATGAACCTGGAGAGTGAATCAAATCCACCTCTTCTACCCCAAAGTTGTCTAAACGTACTGGTGAAATGCGTAGACGAGTATAAAGCGTCTCTTTCAGGGTAGCACTCGCAACTTGACAGGGTGTCTTCGATTTTGATGCCATCAGATAGCCAATCGGAAAGCCATTCACTGAATCTCATACGAGGGGTGCAAGGATAGAAATCACCTTGCCCTGAGGCTATCCAAATCTCGCCTCGGCAATGTCCTTCACAAATTAGAATCCAAAAATGCTCATTTGAGCATTTTGTTGTCCCCAAGGTCAGGTACCCGCCTATCCGATTTGAGTTGAACTCTAAGCTTTCTTGTCTGCTCGAAAATGGAAATGCTTCCGACATTTTTGGTAGCGAGTAGCACAATGGATAGTCTCGAGGGCTTTTTCCAAATGCCAATATTCCCTCTTGACATGGTCCTTTGTTCATTCCATTGCCTATTTCGGTTAGATAGATTCGGTAGTCTTCTGGCAGCCTATATTTATATATACAAAAAGTTCATTTTATTGACTGGCTATATTTATTACTATCGTTATAGTCTACCTAATTTCGTATTGCCGTTCAAGTAAATGTAGTTTACGATGCTCCATGCAATTTTCTAAATCAATGTCTTTACTTTCAACATTGTGTCTTAACAGTCGCATCTCTCTAACTAACTTGTCTGTGTTCAGACCAGGCATTTTTGTCTCTTTCTCTCTCTTTGTTTATGTCTTTTGTATTTTTTTCTCTGATAATAAGTAATAAGAATATAAGAAACAGGAAAAAAGTAAGAAAATAAAAGATAGAGATAGAGATAGAGATAGAGAAAGAAAAGAAGAATTTTATACGAGTTGGTGAAAATAAATAAATAAATTGTTGTCAAACTACGCTCCTAGTTATCAACTAAGGCAAAATAGGCTACTTGTACATCTAAGGCTTTTTATTTTACTATTTTGTATTTGTGTATATATATGTCATCAGTTCTCCTTCTAGTTACGTCCACGTCCACGTCCACGTCCTCCGCGGCTTCCACCTCTTGCGCTACCTCTTCCGCCACGGCTACCACCTCTGCTTCCTCCGCGACTTCCACCACGGCCTCCACCTCGATGGCCACCTCGGCTATCTCCGCGATGACCACCACGACTATCTCCACGATGATCACCACGGCTATCTCCACGATGACCACCACGGCTATCTCCACGATGACCACCACGGCTTCCGCCTCGACCGCCTCGACCGCCTCCACGGCTGAATCCACCTCTAGAACTACTGTTATTACTATTATGGCTGTTGTCAGAGTCTTTGCTTGATCCGGCACGGTCGTCGCTCTTGAATTTCTTGTATGTATCCTTTTCTTGATCTCTATCACCAGCTGGGCGTTTCACGCCGCGATTATTGTTATTATCCACCTTGTTTCTTCTATCAATAACATCCTTGTTTTCCAAAGAGAACTCAACAATGAGGCGTTTATCATCAAAAATATCGGGGTTGTTATTCAGGTATCTCAAAGCAGCTAATGCGTGAGCATGGGTAGTGAATTCCAAGAAACCATAACCCTTTGAACGTGGTTTCTGAGTGGCGGAATCAATTCTGTCTTTGCTTCTAATAATCTTTGCTTGCTTCACTTTAGGGCGCAAGTGCCAGCCGTCCTCCTTTTCTTCCTTTGTGAGATCGGATCTCAGGCTACCCTTGACCTGATTCTTGAATTTCTGGATACAAGAATGACCCAACGTCTTGAGCTCGGTTTCATCGACCTTGATTGGTAAATTACGGATAGAAAGACGAGTCTTTGATATATAAAATGATGGATTGTTACTGACAAGCTTCTTTCTTTCAGAGAATGACATGAGTCTCTTTTGCAATTCGGAAGGTGACATGGTTGCAGCAGCAGGCGAGTCGGCAAAAATAACACCTTCTCTCATCAAATAAAGATTGCGTTTATCCTCCTTTCTCTTTTGTGTCAGATTATCTTGCTTGATTTGATTTGCCTGATTGCGGTCCACTGCAAGTGTAACATCCAATACGCGACCATTAAGTGTAAACTTGCGTCCTTCACCGGTTGTTGTTTCAGGAGTGATGACACTTTGGAATGTTTGTCCCTTCTTTTTCTTTTCACGCTTCGAGAGCAGCTGATTCATGGCATCGCCGTCGGTTGCCTCTTCCTTCTGTGAGAGTAGGCGAAGTGCGTTTGCTTCCTCTAGACACTTTTGAGCATCCTCTTTATTACGCATGCATACAAATCCTGTGCCACGTGAAAGTTTGGAAACTGGATCTCTGGTGATTTTAGCGTAAAGAACGGATCCCCACTGTTTAAACCTAATAAACAATACACAGTATTTAGCACTCTGTTTTTGTTTTTGCCTTTTCCTAATCATGTGGTCATCTTTTTTTCTTTTTTAAGAAAAAAAGTGTACACATTCCCGAAAAGGTGTATAAATAATAAAAAAACCTAAAACATCAACTTACAATCCGTATAGATCATTCTCTGTAGATTCAAATAACAAATTACGAACAAAGAGTGTAGTACCATCGGCAGCAGTAGGTCCGGTCTTTTTGGCCTCCTTTGCCTTTTTAATAGCTTCTTCATCTTGTTCATCACCACTTTCATCATCCTCATCCTCATCGTCTTCGCTGTCTTCATCATCGTCGTCATTTTCACTATCATCATCGCTCTCCTCATCACTGGCCTCCTTCATTTCAGTATCTTCGTCGCTTGATTCATCCTCTTCTTCTTCTTCTTCTTCTTCTTCTTCTTCACCAGCAGCCTGCTTCTCCTTTTCTTCAATTTCACGGAATCGGGTCTGTGGAATAGACCAATCAACAGCGATTGTTCTTTTATGGTGTTCGGTAGCATTTAATGCATCCATAGCCTATTGTTTTAATATCAAAGACAATTGATTATTGAATATACGCCATATCATTAAATCAACACTTACAGCTTGGCCCTGCTCTACAGTTTTGAATTGAATAAAAGCAAAGCCACGAAGAGGACCGCCTTCATATTTACGGGGGAGTTTCACATCATGAACAGTACCATACTTTTGGAATAATTTCTTCAAATCCTGTTCTCTATATACAAACGGCAAGTTGCGTACAATCAAACGAGCATTGACATCGAAATCCAAAGGCTCCGACTTCTTCTTTTCAACGACAACCTCTTCCTTCTTCTCCCCCTTCTTGTCCTTGCTTATAGTCGTCTCGGATTTACGTTTAGCCAACTCCAACCTCAACTTTTTACCCTGAAAGGGGACATTTTTCAACTTTGTCAAGGCTGACTGGGCATCCTCTTCAAGAGCATAGTGAACGTAACCGAAGCCTTTGTTTAGCTTTTTTTCGGAAGATCGATCAATAACCACGAAGCATTTTCGAACAGGTCCAATTTCACCAAAGAAATCTTCGAGATCTTTGTCAGTAGCCTCAAATGGAAGTCCTCTGACGAAAATCGTCAACTTGGCATGAGCGTCGCCAGAAGCCTTTTTTACTTTCTTGGTGTTTTCTTCAGACATTTTTTTTATATAGAAAAGGAATATGTCAAAAAAGTCTATTTTTTTTTTATAAATTTCAAGTTGGTAAAATCAGAATTGTGGCTTAAAAAGCAGTCAGAATGATCACCGCTGCATAAAAAATAATGATTACGCCAAATACAGAGCACATCGACTTTATTAAAGATATTTAGACAACTTTTATTATGTTTAGGACTGCATCGAATAGTGGATATAAATCCTCGTCTTTGTAAGAGAGACCTTTCTTTTAAATCCTTTTGTAGTAATTTATTTTTCAAGTCAAGTTCCGTTCTGTGGCAGGTCGTAAGGTCCTTTTGATCTTCTTCTTCACCTCCAATGTGAGCGGTTTGATAGGCTCAACCTGTAATTTCATTTTTTAAACAAGCCAAGGTTTTACAGCCCAGTTAAATTTCAAAAAAAAAGAACTTACTGCATAAAGACTCGGCCTTAGTGTTGACCCAGAGGAGCCGGGCCTAAGCCTCTTGGAGTCTATGATAGACCTGCATATATGGCGCTTACCAGCAGTTCATAATGACCACTAACGTGGGAATTTTCGTACTTTGCCAGTTACATCTGATAGAACCATAACGATAAAATATACATATTTTCAAATGGCTATGCCTTTTGATGGCCTCCTCAGTTTCTTGGAATTCTTGGATTTCTTGTTCAGTTTTGACTAAAACATGGCAATGAAAAATAAGTACATAACACTAAGAAAATCACCTTTATCATGCTATATAATATACCCTTTATGAATTATAGTGAGTTCAAGGATATCGAGATAGAAAAAGTAAAATGTATAAATATAGAAAGTGTGCGTGTGTATCAAAAAAGAATAATGGGTGTTTTGAAAAATAAAATTTTGTTCCACCTTGTCTCGCATGGCTCTTATTTATCTTGTAATAAAAAACTTCCATCATTCACAATCCATTTGTTTATACTATTATTAACAGTACTTATTTTTTAAACAGTTTCTGCTTCTTAAACCACATCATCGCTTTATTTTACTCGCTCTATTTTATTTACATATAAATCTCATCCCAATAAAGTAAACAGCGCTCTGCATGATACATGTATACCTTTGTATTTAAAAGAACCAAATGAAAAATGTTGCATTGATCGGGAATCCAAATACGATCCATAATGGGTGTCTGTTCCAAGATTTTGTCAAGCTGGTTGGTTGTGAAGAATAAGTAGAGGAGATTTATATGGATCTGGCGATGAAACCGTATTTATTTCATACATGCACTTTTGTTTCCCTTTTTTCCCTTTGCTTTTTTACTATATAAAAACATTATGATACCCGCAGATAAATTTCATTCATTAAACAACACCTCAGAAAAAGCTCAACAAATTGAACCCACACCTCAAGATATTCCACCTTCCACCGCACAAATTGATATTGTACGCTACACATGGGAACGCCTTTCAGAGATAAGGCTTCCCGATGACGATCCCAACGTCTCGCCTACACATGCCTTTGGTTTGGCTTTTTATGATGCACTTTTCGAACTGGACCCTTCTCTAAGGGCACTGTTTCCAAACATATTTCAGCAAGCACGCGCACTTGCGGGGATGGTTTCGTTTATTACCCGTATGCCCAGTGTGACAGGTGTTCAACTATGCCGGACGTCTTCCTCGTCTTCGCTTGAGAACGACTCGGATAAAACGACGACCATTCGTGAGATCAATGCACAAAAACGGAAGGAATACCAAGCAAATAATTTCCGCGAATTGGTGACCTCGGCATTATTAGATACGTCAAATGATAACGAAGAGACAAGCGAATGGCTATTGTACAAATTCCGAGAATTGGGTGCGCGTCACTATT
This sequence comes from Backusella tarrabulga, assembly GCA_024139415.1. NCBI lineage: Eukaryota > Fungi > Mucoromycota > Mucoromycetes > Mucorales > Backusellaceae > Backusella > Backusella tarrabulga. Next base: position 16,042 of record VCJJ01000210.1, read on the forward strand.
TTTATTCCGTTCAGCCTCACCAATTGGATCTGATTGGTCCAGCCATATTACAGGCCATTCAAACAAGATTAGGTAAAGAGTTCATACCTGAAGTGGCAGAGGCATGGCAAGTGGTAAAGTAAACATCCAATCTGTTAATGATATAGTTTGTCAAGTAACCGTTTTCAATAGGCACATGCATATGCTTGTTTTCATATGAAAATAGGGTTAGAGGCACAGTGCAATTGGGAGCAAGGAAGAAAGAAGTCAGCAACAGATAAAATTACATCTAATCGTAACAACAAAAACTGTATTATTCAATAAACCACTCCAATTTACAATAGAAAACGTCATTATTTTTATTTGTATATATATGTATATGTCTTTATTTTATTATTTTAAATGTATATATAAAAAGGGTTTATGAGAAGGATGTCCTATTTATTTATTCTCTTTGGATAACAATGGCAGAGGCAGCTCCACCACCGTTACAAACAGCAGCAGCACCGAATTCACCAGATTTCAAAAGGTGAGTCAAGGTGACAATGATACGGGAGCCAGATGAACTAAGTTGCCTAGGTTAACACATACACCCTTTCTCTTCTTCTTTTTTTTTTCTTATCAACTTACCCAATGGGGTGACCAAGAGCAACAGCACCACCAGCAACGTTTACCTTGCTAGGATCCAAGTTCATAAGCTATTTCAAAATAATTAAGACTCGGGTCATCACGTTTAATCTGCGTTTTCATATATTTACCTTCTCATTAGCACGAGCAACAACACTGAAAGCTTCATTCAATTCATATTTGCTAATATCATCATGGGTCAAGCCAGCCTTCTCAAGGGCAATGGGGAGAGCCTTTGAAGGAGCAATAGTGAAGTCGATGGGGGCGGTGGCAGCATCAGCATAGGAGACGATACGAGCCAAGGGCTTGACACCCAACTCCTCAGCTTTTTCACGAGACATCAATACCAAAGCAGAGGCACCATCGTTTAAGGTACTGGCATTGGCAGCTGTGACGGTACCATCCTTCTTGAAAACGGGACGAAGGGAAGGAACCTTGTCAAACTTGACGTTGGTGAATTCCTCATCAACCTTGATGACCTTGTCACCCTTCTTGGTCTTTAATGTGACAGGTGCAATTTCTTCATCAAAGACACCATTCTAGAGAATAAAGAAACTCCACTTGAATAAACTTGCCTTAAATCACTTTTCATTAACATACCTCCCAAGCCTTAGCGGCGCGCTTATAGGATTCAATGGCATGGGCATCCTGCTCTTCTCTTGTGATGTTATAGTTGGCGGCAGTGTTTTCGGCACAACTACCCTGAAATAATGATAATAATAAAGTAGTGTGAATAACCAACACCTTTTAGATTTACCCTCTCACCACTTACCATGTGGATGTTGTTGTAAGCATCCCAAAGACCATCCTTAATAATAGCATCGCTGAGTTGTTGATGACCATAGACATTTCCACGCTGGGCGTAATAGCTAAATCGGGATTTTAATAAAAATTTGTCATTTTCATGTGCCAGTACTTACGGGGCGTTGGACATGCTTTCCATGCCACCAGCTACCATGACATTGCGATCGCCAGTCTTGATATTTTGAGCAGCCAACATAACAGCCTTCATACCAGAAGCACAGACCTTGTTGATGGTGGTGGCTTCGGTGGTTTCAGGACATCCAGCACCCAAAATGGCTTGACGAGCAGGAGATTGTCCCAAGTTGCCTTGAAGGACGTTACCGATATAGGCTTCTTCAACATCCTTGGGCTGGATACCTTTTTGGAGTTAAAAGGGGCATTCATCAGCTTTCTCGTATCTCTCCCATATATGTTTCTCTTCTCTTACCAGCTTTTTCAATAGCGGCTCTTGCGGCAATGGCACCGAGTTGAGTAGCAGGTAATGACTTTAAGGCACCGTTGAAACAACCGACGGGAGTTCTAACTGCACTTGCAATGACAACATCCTGTGTTTTTATATTTTGTTAGACTCATGAAAATATCAACCAAAAACTATTAAAAAAGACTTTACGCGAGGGCCTTTGGCAGCAGAGGCAAAGGTACGAACGGTGAGCTATAAAAAATATAATTAATTTAAATGATATGATAATATAAAGAGCGGCAGCTTACAGTGCGAGGGGTGAAACGAGAAGTGGCAGCGAACATGGTTATTTTGTTTTGTAAAAGAAGAAGAAGAAGAGTATTAGTAAAAGGAAGAAAATCATTCTTCCTTATTTATTTTTTACTGACCAATATTTCCCACGACCAATTTATAAACTTTTTTGCGATGCAAATAACGAAAAGTGTCACTGATCGGAAACAAAAAATAGATGATTTATAATATTGAATATCAAAGATTCCATTTTCAACCTTTGTTTTATATTTATATAACTCAAACCAACCATTTTTTTTTTTCGCCAATCTTTTTTAAGTACTGGACTTGGGGCTCGTTTTCAAAACCTATTTTGTTTTCTTAGTAATGACAAGTAAAAATAAAATAATTTATATTTTAAGATTCAAATTGACAACAACCATTTGGACGTGAGAAAAATAAATCAAGAAAATGGTATATTTTATAGATGGCTAAACTTTATGATTTGTGTAATCATCACTTTATAAATCAAATCAACAACTAAATAATAACAGAATGAAAGTGATGAGAGGAAAAAATATACATGTACTCTAAAGATGTAATTTTGCTTTTTTAATAATATTTAGTAAGAAATGAACAATGAAATTAAAGTTATTAAGCTTCGGTAGAAAGAGGTTGGAGGACATCGAATGAACCAGTTCCGCCTTCAACAACACGACCAACAACAATACGTGATGAAGGTGAATCTAATGTATCGAAATCACCATGTCTATATAAAAAAAAAGAATAATTGAAAAGATGAGTCATACATCATTCTATATTCTTTCTCTTTTTTTTTTTTTTTTTTTTTTA
>VCJJ01002100.1:9856-23188 GCA_024139415.1 Backusella tarrabulga
ACCAGAATGACCACAAAATTTCAATATACCTCTTCCTCTTTGTCTGCAAAGTTATGCCAATTGTTTAAATGCAATCAAATAAAAGAAAATATTCGTGTTGCTAAACTGAGCAATACATTGGTTTATTAGCAAATGCTGAATGATAAACCCGTCTGGTATTTGGGAAGGAAAAAAAAAAAAGTTTTAAAGTGGGTGTTTACAAATGGACAAGTCTTGCTTGTATCTTTACTCTTTTTATTGACTTGGCTTTGACGACCAACTGAGGCCAGTTGGATGTTTTGTTTGGTACGCGTACAGGTGCTCCACCAGAGTTTACTTCAAAGAGAGCCGATTTGTTATCATCCAATACCTCTATCAAAGCATAATAGGAACAGGCGAAAATCATGGAGAACACAGTAAGACAATCCAGGCGTGAATGTGGTACAAGGAGAATGGTATCAGTAGGCCGGGATACATGCAAGCCCACATGGGATAAGTGAGGGTGGCTGACTGTATTGGAAATGTCTGTTTCTGGAGCCAACTCATTCATATTTACAGGCGCACTTAGAGAACAGTTGATGTATATAACCTTTAATGAAGCCGGGAATGCTTGCAAGTGCTTGTTCAGATCGATTGTTGTAGTCTTTCTTATATCAACAAGGAAACCCACCGATACCACTTTAAGTGCCTCCATACGTTTGAGCAAGGGGTTTTGAGCAAACTTTACTTTGGGACTCAAATCAAGAGATTCGATAGATTTTGCCTGGTTTGACCGACAGAGCGTTGATAGCACCGTTTGTTCCGAGTTGTTGGATAAGATGTTGAACTTTTTAAGTTGACAGTTGGCTTGATCTAGTATTTCAAAGATATTGACATCGCTGGGCAGAAAAGGCAAAGTAAGTTTCTTCAGGTGAGGACCATTGCTAGTCAATAGTGAGAGTAAGCCACTTTGGTATAGTTCATCCTGGTTGGCCTGTATCTTCTCTTTTAGTGATATATCCAGGTTTTTTAAACAAGTGTATTTTTTGCTCATATATTGGCACCATTGTCTGTGAATCTCAACACCAACATGCTCTTTGAAATGTATCGACAGGTCTTGTAAGGAAACGGCAATTTCAACATTGGTGGGCACTTGGCTTGCGATTGGTTTATCCACACGTAAATCAAGTTTTTCCATTAAAGGTAGATTTTTATAAAGTGTTTCAACGTCGTCTATCCTGATTTTAGGTATTTCAAGTATTAAACAAGTTAAAATAGGCATGTTTTTTAAGTCGCGGACGAGTTGCTGACATGTCAAATCGTCTCCATAGGCAAACATGGTTAGATCTTTCAAGCGATTGCATAAAGCAGAAGATGCAAGTTGGCGTGTCACTTCACATTCACCGAAATCAGTAAGTTCTTCGATTCTACAAGTTGATGGCTTTAATTCAAACTTTGAATGAAAAAAATTTGTATGGGTTTTCTCGCTCTCACACTCAAACATTGTAAGTTGTCGTAAGTTGGGGAATATTCTGACAAGATGTCGTTTATCAAAGTTCTCGAGACAATCATACAAAGATAGTATTTCCACCTGAGGCGGTCGTGTATAAAGTCGATTCACCATATCAATAAACATATCAAAGTGTTTCTTGCTACTGATATTCACATCATGCAATAAGCTACGAGTATGAAGAATATGATACCAATACTGAGACACAAGCATACATTCTAGCCTTTCTGATAGTTCAAGTTGGATAAATATCTGGTGGAGTAGCTCGGTTGGAAGTCGGTCCATGGCGTAAAGATAAAATAAAGATAAAAGAGCAAAACAAAAACAAAAGCAAAGTGCCAAAAATTGAGGCTGCGCGACATTTCCTAAGAAGGAAATTCCAGAAAAATCATCAGCATTCAAAGGCAAATGTGCGATTAAAGCTTTATTCTTTCTTTTGTCTTTATCCTACATACATATGGAATAAGTCAAGTGGCATACAGAAACGGTTGACACGATACATAACCATAAGTGCTAAGAGCGTTTCTTTTCTTTACGTTTGTGCTCACAAAAACAGCCAAACATCATAAAACTGACATCCTTCACGGATTATTAAGCTGTAAACAAGCATACTCAAGACAAGATAAAAATAGTTTGCGCTGTTTTCTACATGTAAAAAGATGATTACTTTTTAAAATCATCAGCCATTGTTCCTAAAGAAAACGATTGAGTTGAAATCCCGCTTTGAATACCGCCAAAACTTTTTCTAATATATGATTACAGTGCAAATTTGATTTTTTTTTCTTCCGTTTTCTGCTTTTTTATTTGTTTGTTTGTGATGTCGAGTACAGTGAACCGAACCAGTTCTGTCAGTAAACGGAGGTCTGTTCTGGCAGAAGCTGGCGTAAAGACCACTACTGGAGAAACACCCAGTAGACCCACCCGCACACCTACAACCACCTCTTTAAACCGTAGAACAAGTACAGCCACGAAACCCAGTTCTCCTTCCGTATCCAAGACACGGGCAACTACCACGCCCGCTACTGTAGTAAAAAAGAAGGCTCCAAGTACCACCATTCAAACCGGCAAAACGCCATCTCCAACAAGTAGCAATCCCTCCCCTACATCGCCTTCTCCTAATCGACGCTCAGTTGTACCTTCTACAACAGCGAGTCGAGCTTCTCCTCTCTCTCGCCGCGCCTCCGTTAATGTTAGTCAAACTGCTAGTACAAAGAGAGTAACTTCTCCTACAACCACCACAAGCCCAGAGGCCTTGAGTCCACTTAAACAGAAGGTAGGACATACTTTTCGCTTGGAATAACCTTATATTTATCATGACATTCATGTAGCTTGCAGAAAAGACGAGTCAACTGGATGAAAAGCAAAAGGAGATTGAAAATCTTTTAAGCAATCAAAGCCAAATCGAGTCTCAGGTAATAAAGTAAAGCAAACTCTGTTTTAATATATTAATAATAAAATAAATATTATTAGAATACAAAGTTACAAGATGAATTAAAAGAGCTTAAAGAAAAATTAGCGGTAATGATCAAATCACATGTTTTTCTTATCATTTTATTAAAAACAGGTTATTTAAATATAGAATGATAATAATAATACCAATAACAACAATAATAACAATAATGAACAAGAAAACACGGATCAAATTAAAAAGGAATACGATGAGTTATTACAAAAGGAAGCAGAAAAATCAAATCAAATGATTGAATCCTTAAAACAGGAACATATTAACTTGATAAAGGAGGAGGAGAACAAATATAACGAATTACTCGAAAAAATAAAAGAAAAACATAAAACAGAGTCAAGTGTAAGTAATTATCATTAATAAACGATAACAACGTTGACTAGACATTGTCTATAAAATAGGATAAAAAAGAAGAGTGGGATAAACAATTGGAAGAGCTAAAACAACAGCACGAATCAACATTCAGGGTAAGAAAAATGGGATTATATATATATATATATTTACAATATATATTAACATTAAAACTCTAAAATGTAGAGTGAACAAGAAAAATGGAATCAAACTGTAGAGTCACTAAAGTCACAACACGATACCCAATCAAAAGAACATGAGACAGCACTAAACCAACTAAATAAAACAATTCAGGAACTCCAAGAAAGTAACACAAACACACATGTCCGTAAACTTCATAATGAACTTGATACTGCCAACGCGGTATTGGATGAATTTAAGCTACAATCACAACAGGCTGTAGAGGCAATAGAGCGTCGATATAGAGATGAAATACGTCAACTACAGACCGGAAGCGATGATACCGCTAATGTCTGGTTAGAAAAGACTAAATCCGCTCAACAGCAGGTAAATAGGCTTTCAGACGAACTGGAGCGTAACGAGTCAAGACACATAGAGGAAATGGCTACTTTGAATGAACAGCACCAAGAGGCTATTGAGCAGTTTGAAGAGGACATTGAAAGAAAGGACGGTGAAATCGAGGCACAGTCAAATCAGATTGAACAATTGCTATTCCAGGTGGAATCACTACAAAACTCTCTGGAAGCCGCTACAGCTCGTCTGGAGCATACAACAAAGTCAAGCTCATCCACCACAACAGGAAACCAGGCCAATGAAAATAGACACAAGGATTGCCTTGCGCGTTTGGAGCAAAAGCAAAAAGAGGTGGATGATGTGAGGGCGAGAATAAATGAAATCAGGGAAGCGCATGAAAGTCAGTTAACTTTGATGGGCCAGGAAAAGGCAAATGCGATGCAAGAAATGCGTAAAACCATCACGACACTCGAACAAAAACTGGCTAGTATACCCCCACCACCTGCTGCAGTTCCCACTCCTGCACCATCGCAGCCGCAGACTCCTATTCTAGTAGGCGTGGATGAGGAAAAGCTAAAGACAATTGCCGAACAGCATCGTCAAGAGATAAAGACACTGCACGACCAGTACCAGGCCGCGGTGGACAGTAAAGAAAAGGAGCTCGAAGACTACTCGTATCGCGTCAAGGCGCTTGTGGCATCCAAGCAAAAGGAACTGGATCGGATGCTTTCACTAGGATCACAAAAAGAAACCAAGCGCCAGGAGGAGGTGAACAAGTACGAGCACAAGATCCAGGAGATTGAAAGTAAAGTGAATAAATTGGAAACCACAGTACATCACTGGATGACATTATCTAACAATAATGAAGTACTTTTACAGGATATGAAGAAGGATTGTCGCTCCCATGTGGATGAAAACCAACAGCTTGTGCGGTTGGTTGACCAGTTGCAAAATGAATTGCATAGAGGCAGACTTGCTGTTTAGAATACCTTTTCAAATAAATACAAAATAAAAATATGTGTAACCATAGCTTTTAGTTCTCAGCTTTAAAAAAAGAAGAAATTAAGCGCGAAATTCTTTTTTATTTTCTTCTTCTTGTTCATTCATCTAAAAAAAAATGTTCTTCATCACACCACGTAAGTTGATTCTGTAAGGGATGAGTTGTTTGAAAGCGGAGGGAAAACTTAGATTAATTTGGCTATAGTCTTCTTCTGGATTGGTGTATTGGCCGTTGTCCCTTACCTTCTCTTGGTTGCTTACGGTGCCTATGGCTGTCCTGAGCAAAACCTCAGAGCCAAGTATAATGCCAACTGGTAAGCTGTTTGTTTTGCTTGATTTTTGGAATGAATCTGATATAATGTAAAAAAAAAAGGGCTTTGGTAACTGGTGGTTCCTCCGGTATTGGAGCTGCTATTGTGAGAAAGTTTGCTTCTCAAGGTTTGAATGTTGTTGTTGTTGCCCTTGACGACGCTGTCTTGGCCAAATTCAAGGAAACTATTGTCAAGGAGTTCCCCAACACCGAATTCCGTTTTGTTGGCTGTGATCTCTCCGAGGCTTCTGGTGAGGTGTATATGGATGCTGTCAAGAAGGCCACCAGTGACATTGATGTTCAAATATTGTGTAACAACGCCGGTTTCATCACTACTGGTGGCTATGCTGATATGCCTCTCAAGCGCGAGATGGCCAACTACCATACCAATGTCACCTCTGGCTTGCAGATGACTCACTACTTTGTCGATAAGATGCTGGATAAGGGTCTCCGTGGTTTGGTCACTTTCACTTCTTCCAGCGCCGCTTTTATCCCCAACCCTATGTCTGCTTTGTATGGTAAAGTATTTGTTTACATGTTTTTGTGTTTGGGAATATACGTTTTTTGTCTTAAAAAAAATGAGGGCGATGTTGTTGCTGTTGTTGTTGTTGTTTTATTGGTACTAATAATGAGTTATTGGTTTTGGTTTTAAACAATATATAGCCTCCACCAAGATCTTTTTGACTACCTTTGCTGCCTCTCTCGCCGCTGAGTTGGCCGAGGCTAAGATTGATGTTCTTGCTATTGTAAGTGTTTTATTTATGAAAGAGGGATAATTGAAGCATAACCAGTTGACTAATTTACATTGCTTTTTTTTTGTGTAGCACCCTTCACCTATTGACTCTAACTTTTATAGTAACGCAGGTAAAATGTCTGCTTTGACATCCGCTCAGAAAATCTCCTCTCCTCCTTCTATTATCGCCGACACTATTTGTCGTAACGCTGGTAAGGTTGTTGTTGCTGACCAAGGACCCATCACAGTTGTCATGAAGATTGTCATGACCAAGGTTTTGGATTGGAACGTCTTTACCGAAATCATGAAGATTGGTCTTCGTTTCCAAGGTGATTATAAGGCCATGAAGGTCAAGCGCCCAAGAAACTAAGAACAACACAATGCATCATTCTTTGATTATGTAATATCAAAAAAAAAAAGTAATAAAAAAGTATGTACTTTATCAAAAAAAAAACAATGGTGAAGCTTGTTATGGATGTGTCATTGTTCACTATTCTCAATCCGGGGGAACTGCATTTATATCGTGTTCCAATTACACAACACGAATAAATGCAAACATGTTTTTATTTAATTATTATTATTATTATTTTTATTTTTATTATGCTAGTTTTATGAAATCATTACATTTTTTATGTTACTCCTTCCTTAAAAGGGTATCTGAATGCAATCTTTCATCTTCATTAACTTCAAAAATCTCATGCGTAATATGGCTACCAGTAACATGTGTATCATTTGCATATTTTTTGAATTCCTTCTGGTTCATATTGTCTCCCTTGGAAATATACCCCGTAAATCGCCAGTCAATTGAGTATAAAAGCCACCGTCTTCGTTCTTCCTTTGTAAATATCGCAATAGCAAAGGCGGTCAACACCGACATGGAAATGACTGCAAAGAGTATACCTATCAAAATGTACCCAAAAGACATTCTTGTGCCTAGGACAGAGATGTAAACGGGAACCTGCTCTTGATTAAATGTACACAGATCAGCATAAGGGTCCAATCCACAAAGAAGATGGGCTGATAGTATATTGTTGGCGAGCTTCAATGTATCAAGGTAGGTATTGTTATACTCGATATTTAGGAAGATGTCAGGAAAATCCACGGTTGAAAGAAAGTATTTGTTTTCACGTACAAATCCATCGATACCTGAATTTACAAATTCGGCATCAAGCGTATCGTCGTTTACTTTTATATAGCTGTCACCAATGTTTGTCTCGCTTAAATAACCATCTTCTGCAATTGTGACTTGACCGTACTCATAGTTTAATGTACACTCGGTTAGAAACACTGAGCTGTTGTATACGACATCGTTGATATCGGCGAAAGAGTTGGTGGGGTTGGATATAAGAAAAAGATAGATAGGCTTCTTGTCTGCCGTCATAGGATTATAGGATTCGTTTGTAGGGTTCATGGCTCTCAAATTGAGATAACCAGAAACAAGATTGTCATCGTCGCTCATGGTGATGTTGCTGAAGTTTGGAGTCGAAAAATTGCCATACTGCTGCCGACTTAATGGCAATTCTTTGTACACTGCATTTTGTGCAGTTCTCTTTAGGTATAATGTATGGTTGGTGTCACAATTAAAACCTGCTCTTGCTACATTGATGATTTGGTCTTTCTTAAATATGGCGTCTCCTGAAGATATCGAAAAAATACCATCACCAAGTAATGCGAGGTTTCCAGCGCGCTTCTGATTTAGTAATTGTCGTAAAAGGGTGCTGTTTGCTACAGGAGTACCAGATGCTGATCTCGCATCAGTATACCACATTGAACTCGTCATTGACGTGAGATTATCGACGCGGCCAACACAGTCTGTTCCATTATACCTAGTAATATAGGCACTGTCGATGCTAAGGGAGAAGAGCAGTTCGAAAGCATAGATGAATATCCAAAAGAGGAACCCCAAGATGACCCTGGTTGATGGTAAATTGAGAAGCATACCTCCCCATCTTCCGTTGGATACACTTTGAACTTTTGTATAATCGGATTGCATTTGCCAAATGGTTTTTTGTTTAATGTCTTCCTCTTTTATGCCTATAGATGCAAGACCATATTGAACTAAGAGAGTAACCACCAAAAACGTAAAGATGGACCAAATGACTTTGAAAACCACAGAAACAACACCAGGGGATATAAAATAACTTCGTTCAATAAATGAAGGAAGGCTGAGAGCAAAGGATTGAATATCAACCATTTATTAAAATAAAATAAGGATAGTTATTAAAATGAATGTTCTTTTGTTTCGATTTTTTTTTCTCTAAAAAAAAGGGGGGAGAAAGTAAGAAAGAAAACGAAGTGTAATTTGTTTTTACTTCATGTGTTTGGATGTGTACAAGTACCATCAACGTAAACTATTAACTGACTTTTGATACCTTTGTAACGATTCAAGTGGGGTCGGTGGTGTTACGTTTTACAAAAACAAAAGCAAATAGTAAATCATAGCATTTGATTTTGTTACGATTTTAATCTATCTCACAATTCCTCTCAAGAAAAAAAAAAGCAAGAGGAATTATAAAGTCTAAATTTATTTCTATAAATTATATGAAGCCTGTAATCTGTATAGTATGCTCTTAATGATTTTTTTTTCAGACAAGTTGTAATACATCTTGATCCAGGAGTAGATGGTGATACTTTCTGTATTCATTCAAAATGCTGCACTTAAAGTTTATTTTGGTAGTACATGCACACCTGCAATGAATCAAACGTCAGGATGATTTTCATAAAACCAGGCAAATGCGAATACTTTAAAAACTCAAGTTTTTCCTCGTGTTAACTCGAAACATATATATAATTTTGTACAAGATCAGTATCTATAGCTAACTCTTTCTTCAAAGGTGAAAAGTAATGCTTTGGAAAGTAGTGTAACATTTTTAATTTATATTATTTAACTGCGCATTTTCATATCCTCATTTGGTTTTACTAAAAAGAGAGATATTCTATACCTCCAGTATTACTTTTATATAGCTATAATCAACCACGTTAATTACTTCCATGCCATTTAGTATTACAAAATGTTCAAGAAAAGTCATGTTATTCGTTACTAATGAAAACTTGAAAGTGAAGGAGGAAATTTATTAGGCCCTCTCCCCCAAACACAAAGGATAAGAATACCTGCAGTGGTTGTAAAGTTCTTTAATGTTATCCAGCGTATTTAGTGATCCATGTATCGTTTGTATCTTGTTTAAATTTGCACTTATATCAACTGTGTAGATATAGAGGCAACAAGATTCGAGGTGAATAGAGTGCCATATATAGAAATCACATATTTTTAAGCCAATAAAAAAGTAAACATTTCAAAAAGCTGAAATCAACTGTAAAATCGAACTCTGACTGCATGATGATAATATTTAAAGCTTTTTCGCTGTTTCTTTTTTCCAGATTTATGGCAAATGGCATATGCATATATTGATTGCTTACTACTGTTTTTTCCAAGAAATTGAGAAAAAATTACAAATTGATGAGAAAAGAGTGGGAATATTTTGAGAAATAAAATATCAATAATTGAAAAAAGTACAGAGAATAATTGGGAAAAAATATAAAAAACCCATCCATGTACAAAGACACTCAATATTGTAGATACCAAGAATTGGAAAAGTTCATCAGTAGAGTTCAGGGCTATTAAGGAACAAAATATCTGTTTTTCGGATGTGGGTTAATAATAAAAGCCTAACCTCCCTTGACCTATTTTCTTTCTCACCAGCTTTTTCTCATTAATTTGGAATTTTTTCTCAATTTTTTGAAAAACACAATAAACAAAATATGTTGCCTTCCTTGAATTGTCTCGACGCACTTAAAAAAAATAGAGGGAACTGTATATAACATGTAACAATTAGAAAAAAGAGATTTAGATAGCAACGTGACTAGTATGAAGAGAATCGAAAGAAAGAAAGAAAAAAAATCATAGGAATATACGGACGTTATAAGTGACGTTGTGTTGATTGAATAAAAGAGCTGATCATGACCTGTTAAACCGTGCTTTCCCCTATCATCACTTGGGCGGTTTTGGTAGGTAGGTCAATGGATGGCTGAATATTTCTTCAAATGACAGAAAACAAAAAAAAACAAAAAAAAAAACTATTTTTATATTATAAACCACCTGCCCATTTAACAAAACCGAGAGCGTGGAGTAGATTGAGGCTTTGATTCGAAATTTATTCCTGGAATTGAATTAACCATCTCTAGTATATTTTTGTACTAAAAGTTCTGTTGGCAATATGCCATCAACTATTATCGTAATAAATAACATGGTTCATCATTATCACAGTTCATTGATTTCACCCCCAATTGTCTTTCTGCATACCTCTCTCTCTCTTTCTACATCTTTCTTTGAGGAAGGTTATTCAAAGGAAAAGAACGGCAATGTTACACGAACATTAATGTTTTCCTAAAAAAAATCGACAAAAGTGGCTGTTGCAAATGTATATTTTAGTGCGGCTACTCACAATATACTCTTTTTGTTCTTACGGCAGACACTTTTCGTAAAACATACACTTTTAATAATGGATGGTAAAACCAAAGCAAAAGGACAACTCTTTTTAGGCCTGGAGTGTAAGCTGTTGAAATTATCTTTTAATATATATATATATATGACCCAGTCTGACTAATGAGCTTTGAACAATAGCTGATGGAGTTAATGTTGGACATGAAGTAATCAATAAGGCCATGGAAGGAGACGGACAGGCACTCTTCTCTATTGGCTACATTTATGACATTCAAAGGCAAGAATATGCCAAAGCCATGGAGTGGTACCTTTTATCAGCAAATTCAGATTACCCGGGAGCCCAAAATAACATTGGTAATATGTATTATATGGGCTCTGGTGTGTCTGTTGACTATCTACTTGCTTTGGAATGGTATCTAAAGGCAGCAAGACAAAAGAATAAATTTGCCTTTGAAAATATCGGTCGGATATTTGAAAAGGGCCTTGGTGTATTAGATGACAAATACATGGCTTTGGAATGGTATCGTAGAAACAAACATACCGCAGAAGCTGCAAGGAAACTCAAGGATAAGGGCTACCATGTTCCGCCGCATAAAAAAAGTAACTTGAGTGTAATAAATAAATAGATTATATATAACTAACGGCACTATTCTAAAATAGACAAAAAGGTTGATCAGCTGATTAAGGAGGTAGAAGCGATTATAAAGGAAGAAAAGTTAAAGGAGCGTTTCGTGCCAAAAGAAGAGTATAAACCATTACCTGAGCTGATCGCCTCAACTGAACGCGAAGTAAAGACCCGAAGCTATAAACCAAACTCAATAGAGGACGATCTTCGATCGATGTTTTCTCTATCTTGTTCAAAGCATGACAGCGACAAAGAATCATACAAACTAGCGGATGAAATATCACTATTAAAACAAGAAAAAGAAGTGCTCGAACATCAAGTCAAGACCAGCGATCAAACCATGAAATCATTGGAAAATGAAAACCACACACATCGAGCATTGTCAATTCAACAGTCTCAAAAGCTAGATTCACTGAAAGCCACAAATCAAAATTTGGAAAAGGAAAATCAAGTCTTAAAACAGGCAAACAAGGCATTGGAGAAGCAGTTGAAAACCCACGATTCAAAAAAAGCAAATGAAATGATAGAAACACTAACAAAGTTACTGGAGACAAAGTCCAACGAAGTCGAGCTCGTAAGGCAAAACATGCAGCTTTTATTGGACAGGGAGAAGCAAAGAAGTGGTAAATTGGAAAAAGAAAATCGGAAATTGAAGCGAGAGATGAAAGGAGGATCTGCAATAAATAGCTTGGATGATACAGATGACGATCCCAGCAATGATATAAACTACGATTCTGAAGTCGAGAGCTACGAGAGTGATAATGACATCAATTATGATACACCTGTTGAGCACAGGGAGGACAACAATGACTTTAATTATGATAGCGATGATCAGACATCAGACTCTAATAAAAAGGAAAAAGCTGTTGCTTAAATCCTACTCTTGTTGATTTTAATTTAACAAATATTAGTAATAACAATAATAATAATAATAATAATAATCATAAATATATATAGATGTATATACGTATCACAAACCAAGAACTGTAATGTATCCTTTCAAGAGAGAGAGAGAGAGAGAGAGAAAGTCGCCCATTTATATCAACTCTCTCTCTCTCTCTCTCTCTCTTTCTATTTCCATTGGTGCTGAACAATATCTCTTTTTAATAATAAACGTGAATTCCACAAGATTGAGTAATTGCATTTATGCCAGGCATCAAAACATGTATTTCCTAATATGTAAATGAATTAAAAGACCGAAAGTGACGACAACACTACAAGTGATTTTACGCGTCAGCTTTAAAGCAGTGCGACCTGATTCCTCTCTATTTTTCTTTCCATTTCTTTTATATCAAATACAATATAAAAAAACAGAAAGAAACAATGAGCTTAAAAAAGGGAGAAGTTAATCTTGGTGTACGTATGTCAAAGCAGAATATATTGGTTGTGTTATTAATACAAGAGTAAATTATAGACTTCCATCATGGCAGTCGCTTATAAGGATGGCGTTATTTTAGGTGCTGATTCACGTACAACCACTGGTGCATACATTGCCAACAGAGTAACCGATAAATTAACCAAAGTACACGATCGCATCTACTGTTGTAGATCTGGCTCAGCTGCTGACACTCAGGCTGTTGCTGACATTGTTCATTACTATCTTCAAATGTATTCGTAAGTATATATTTACCTTGTAATAACGTCCTTGATAATTAATTATTGTAAACAGTGTTAATGAGAATGAAGCACCCTCTGTCCGTACAGCCAGTGCCTTATTCCAGGAATTATGTTACCAAAACAAGGATAATTTGATGGCAGGTATCATTGTTGCTGGTTGGGATAAGAAGAACGGTCCTTCGGTTTATAACGTCCCCTTGGGTGGCTCCCTACACAAAGCACCATTTGCTATTGGCGGTAAGTAGCAATCAAGATGATCTAGAGTAGAGAGAGAGAGAGAGAGAGAGAGAGAGAGAGAGAGAGAGAGAGAGTGTGTGTGTGTGTGTGTATTTATCTGGTGATGATGATAGGTTCTGGCTCAACATATATCTATGGTTACTGCGATGCAAACTATAAGGACGGTATGACACGTGAAGAATGTGTGAACTTTGTCAAGAACTGTAAGTAAAATACACTATAGTAATAAGAACGAGACACTTAGTAACGCATTATAATAGCCTTGTCCTTGGCCATGGCCCGTGATGGATCCTCGGGCGGTGTTATTCGTATGGCCGTCATCACAGAATCCGGCGTCGACAGATTATTTGTTCCTGGAAATGAATTACCCGGTAAGGATACGCAATTGACTTGTAACAAGTGTAAGCTAACCCATTGCATTAGTTCATTGGGATAATTAAATAATAATGATGATATCGTAATAAATAAGTAACAGTAGGCGGTGCGTGTGTTTGTGTAGAAACTCGAAATAAATACATTTTTTTGAAAACAATCAAGCTTGTACAAAGCCACTTTTTGAATGATCATGAGCTTCAAATGCCGACACTTTGACTATACATAAATTTCCTTTTTTTT
>VCJJ01002100.1:23207-33528 GCA_024139415.1 Backusella tarrabulga
ACTTGAGACAAACCCTACGTTCTGTTACTATTATATTACAAAATATCAATTTTGAACTCACGCTCAAAAAATACACACCAAAAGAGAACAAAGAAAACCAGTATACAACAAAATGTCAACATCAAAATCAAAGTCTAGATCAAAGTCGAAACATGACAGTTCTCAAAAGTCAACCAAGAAGTCAGATCGCCACAAGTCAAATTCCTCAAAGGAAGCTGGTATAAAAAAGAGTTCTGGAAAACGCCGTCTTGGTGAAGATTCTACACAGCCAACCAAGCTTAAGAAAAGAGCAGAGGACGATCCTCTTTTAACCAAACGTAAGCTGCCAAGTTTGTTCCTCTTACTTTGTTTATTTACTCATTTTTTTTCTTTAAAAAAAAAAAAAACATGATAAAAAGAGCGCGAATTCAAATTAAAGCGTGTTTTGCTTGGACATGGACACCTCAACCCATCAGCTGCATTAAGCGAAGAAGGCGAGTCGTTGGTGGACATTTGGTCCTGCCAATTCGAGCCTGCACTGATAGATAAACCCAATCCATTGGTTGCAATTGCATCAAGCTACACATTACTCTTTTTAGATACCCAGCAAGGTCGCATCACCAAAAAATACACGCATACCGAGACACAGGAGATATTTTACACCTTGGATTGGACGGTGCTTCGGACAGGCAGCAAAGCACTAAAGGGGCACGAGAACTGTACTCTACTGGCGGCGGCTGGACGCTTAGGATCCATCAAACTTTTCAATCCATTGCAAAACCACTGTTATCGATACTTGTTTGGACATTCAAAGGCCGTGATGAAATTGGCATTTGCAAAGAAAGAGCCCCGTTGGCTGTACAGCGCCTCTGCAGACAATACTGTGCGATTATGGGATATTGGGTCACCCACAAGTGAGACGGATGATGCAGTCTGTTTGGCGAAATTCAAGCTTACTGGCATAGACGGATTCCCAAGTGCGGTCAGTTTTTCGTACGATTTATCAATGCTGGTTGTGGGAAGTGACGCAGGCGAGCTTGTCAAGTTTAAATTGAAAAAGAAGGATATCGAGGAGCTTGAACGTATCAAGACGAACCACGATGATGAGGATGACCATAGCTTCAATGCCGCCTTAGAGTTCACTCCGAATGCGATTTACCCTGGCGGCGATGAGTGGCATGAAGGCTATGTGGATGATGTGCATATACTGGGACAGGATGGAGGTGCATCTGATCCATTGAATAATATGATAGGTAAATGCGAGATGGGTATATAAAGATATATGTATATGTATATGTATATGTATATAAGTACCAATGTCTATATTAGTGTCACGCGGCTCTAATGACTACGAGGTTATTGTATGGGATCCTGTAAAAAGCACGAAAAAGGACAGCAAGATTTTAATGTCGTTGGAATGGCCCGAGTCGGATGAATCCACGGGGTTGAGAATGAAAGTATACGAAAACAGGCGCCAAAAGATGCTGATTGCCGGTGATTATGAGGGTGAAATCAGAGTGTTTAATATTGGCGATGGAAAACAAAGTAAAACATTGGCTGATAAGAGTATTGAGCAGTTTAAGCCTGATAATGTAAGTTTGGCATTTAGTTTTTGATAAAAAATAAAAAAAAAAGGTCACCAACACTTTTTTATTTAGATTTTAAAGGATCCTCAATCAACCGAATTGATACGTGATGTTTGCTATTCGCCCGACTTGCATACACTTGTAGCTGTCAATGCGGATAACCATATTTTCATTTGGTCATGCGATGATGTTTAAGATGAATGAATATAATAAATATTTTATTGCTATTTTTTTTTCTTTTTTTTTTATTACTCAAAACGGTACAATTTTCTGGTACTAAGAGAAGGACCCTTTGCTGAAGCGCAAATAATGTTTAGAGTAACTTTGTTTTGGAGTTCTTGGGCTGTTGCAGGTAGAACATGATAATAGTTTGGGTATTCTGAATGAAGTGATCCAAGATAATGTTTGACTTGAGAATTACTTGTAGTTTCGAGTGAAAAACCATGGGGTTCTTCTCTAAAGCAAGTATCCAACACTAGCCTCTCAAAATGTAGAGTTGACACATCGATAGTCATATCCTCTGTCACAGGACATGCAAGGGACATGTCATTTAGATGAGGAAGACAGGTAGAGACAACTTGGCCGAATTGTTTTGATAAGCTACTACATCTGATTCTCAATTCCTTTATGTTACTTGAACAGGTTGGTATTTCGCTGATTTCCAGGTCGGTACAACAGACTAAAAGTGTTTTTAGAGTAAGTGGAAATACATTCATATATTCTGTCAGGTTAATAGGCCAATAGGCTTCTTGGTACGTCATATCAATCGTCAGCTTAGTAAGAGATGTCATATTCTGAAATAGACTCGGGGAGGCAATGATTGTGTTTTCGATTTCAAGTTCTTCAAGATACCTTGCTTGGTTAGACTGAGCCAGTTGAGAAAATAGAGGTCTCGTGTCATTATACTCAAGACGACATAACGATAATCGACAGCCAATCTCATCCAGCCGTTTGAATACTTCCAAGTCCGTTGGCACATTTTTTGCATCGAAATAATGTAGGCGCTTGCCAATGTTTCTGTAAAGAGGAAGGATTCCATCACGGTATATTGCCATGGTCTGTTCAAGATCAGCCACCTCCATGAACATGTCGATATACGATAGCGTTTTCAGATTGGGGTACTTGCGGACCATGTAAATGTACCAATTGGGGTGATCAGTATGGTTGTACACGTCGTCAAAGAAAAAATAGAGCGAGGTAAGGGAAGTCGCTGGTGTGATGTTTCTCGGTAGCGGGCTGGCATCTAGAACTAGCTCTTTCAAGAGAAATCGCTCCAGAGATGGCAAATTGGCGTGTAATATTTCACAGTCTTGTATTCCGATTCTACCATTCCATATGGTAAGTTTCTTGAGAACCGGCATATTCTTCAGATAAGGAAAGAGGTCTTTTCTGGGATTGCGGAAATGAGAAGAAATCGTGAGATTGAGTCTTTCCAGCCTGGTGCATGTGCCTGTCAGAGTCAACTGTCTGGTGAATTCGCACATGCCACAATCTTTGACTTGCTTCAGTCTTGTGTCAGGAATCACATGGTCAAAGGGTTGATCGAAAAATTCTTGCTCTGAGGAGCCAAGCAACTTAAATACTCGTAAATTTGGAAGGACATTGAGGAATGCTCGTTTATCAAACGCCATTCTGAATGTCCTGGCTATGATTAAGATCTCCACTTGAAATACGCGAAGTGGTGAACGCTGCAATGTTTGAAGAAAGCCGGCGAGCCTCCATTTGGAGTCAATCTCTACATAATACAACAAACTACGTCTGTCCAACACTTCAAACCAATGGCGACACACAAGCGAACATTTTGCTCGCTGGCTTAAAGGAACTTGGATAAATATATTGTGTAAAAGTTCACTAGGTAGGCGACTCATGAAAATGGATAAGAATATAATAAAGAGAAAAGAGACAAATATATGCGCCACTCTTCTGGGCTTTAATAATGATTATACCAGAAAGTCACTTTTTATTTGTATTATATCATCATTTATTGCAACTTGTAACTATCCTCTCCAAGTATGCATAGAACTTGAATGGTATATAAGGCGGTGCTACACTATATTGTCTTTATGATACGAGTGTTGTAATAATAGTGTCACCGTCCTTCATTCTGAGTCTTTCAGGCGTGTCATCATCCAACACCCTGTGGTCATTATAGTCGAACAGTAGTTGATCAACTGGTAAAAACTGCTGCTCACTAAACTCTTTTTTTAATTCACCTAGTGGACTCGTTCTTTTTCTATTTCTAAACCATAGATTGGCACCATTTAAGGTTTTGACTGCGATATCAACACATTCCCTCGTCTTTTTTAAGGTAAACAGAATGTATTTTATAAAAGCATCCTCTTCATCCTCTCCATCCTCTTGAGAATTCAAAGGTACAATACCGCTATGAGTACGTCTGCGCTTGGGACAACTTTCGGTGACATGATCTTGTTGATGACAGCGTTGACAATACTCGGACATACCCTTCCACACAGCATATGACTTGTTTCTACGATCTGAATCAAGCTGGAGGATGTGCGTTAGTGGTTCAGTTGCTTTGTGTTTAGTATCAATGATGGCATAACCATCGCACATGTAGGTGTTGGTGCTGGGTTCGACAAGGATACCAACGTCTAAAACACATCCATACCGCGAAAGAGAGGCTTTCAGCTCATTAAAAAGCAATTTCTCAGCAATGAGGGGCAAATGATACAAGGATACGTATACAATATCACTGTCATAAGGACGAGCTTTGCAGGCGATGGTGGTTGACTGATCATCGAATAAAAGGCCTTTTTCGAGAATATGATCTAGTGCCAGATCATCGTTATTAAAGTTGATTTCCATGAATTGAGTGGTTGCATCCCTTCTAGCGATAACACCGACTCTTGAAGGGTACTGATAAGCTATTAGCTGAATAAGCTCAGATGTTGATTCACTTTGCCTAGTGGTGTCGATAAAAACACTACCGCAGCCATGACCAGATTTGTATATATTGGTCATTTTTACGTTTTCGTCTCTCTGAGCGGGTATTTCAACGGATTGATTGATAAAGGCAAATTGACGAGTGTCATCCTTGGAGTACATCAACGACTTTCTTTTGGTGGCAACATTTCTACACCAAGAAGCATGGCTTGTATCTTTATTATTAGAGCTTGTGGTGTTCTGAGTAGAGCTAATAGAATCACTTTCCATATCGGTCGGATCGTTTTCATGACTATTTTCGAGAAGGGACATTGTTTATCGAATAATAATAGTAATAGTAACGAAGAGTAGAGAGAAGAAAGGAGGAAAATAACACATTCATGTATTTTGATTGAAAAACCAGCTCACATGACTCGTATGACGTGGGAACTTTGTATGGTGTATTTTGTTTTTGGTGATTATGCATAAGAAAGTATTCTTTTACCTTTTTCTTTGTTATTAATATATTAATCAAGTACGCGTAAACATGAAGGATTTTTCAACTGAAGTGCTCTTAATTATATTTAAATATCTTCATTACAAACAAAAAGTGCAATGCATGCTGACTTGTAGAAAATGGGCGGCCATTTTACAAGCAGGAGTTAATCTTGAAACAATGGTTCTTGTTGGTTCAATTGATAAGCACAATTACAACACATTTATGAACAACATGCAATCAATACCAGAAGTACATCGACAGCAGTGTAAAAGACTAGTGGTACAATGCTATTTTGATCAGACCTGCGACTATTCTAAAGCAATACAACACTTTCCCAGCTTGACTCATCTGCACTTGGATGGAGACGATGCTGGAGAAACCTACCTTGAACGATACCACCACAAGAACCTACAAATATGGAGAGATAGGCTCAGCACCATCCAAGTTAATGGGTGTGGAGGAACCTTTCTACAAATCCTAGATTCAGGAACCTTCAAAGCACTGACCACCCTTGATATTGGCTCAAATGCAATGTCAAGCTATAAGCGTCTTCGTTTAATCAGTGGACTTAGAAATGCGCCAAATATAACACGCCTATCACTAAACTATCTATCCATCGATATTGAGGATTTGGAGAACTTGCACGCACATCTACCTAGATTACACTCATTGATATTGAAAACAAAAGAAATAAAGTGCCATTTAGGGGTTTCAGAAAAGACACTGCCTGCAGACAATCTAAAGGCTCTCAAGATCATTCAGCATCAGCGTGGCTGTATAATGACGCCTGATGCCAAGAAATATCTCGCCACAAAATATAGACATTTAGTGGAATTCACTATTGTACAGCCGGATCATGCTCTGAATGATATATCAAGGCAAACTGCAGACTTGACAGCTGAACTCTTTGCAGGCATGGGACACACATTGAGGCGTTTGGAGTTTGAATTGCCCTGTCTGCCCACATCGCATCATGATTTCCTCACTGCATTAAACCTCACACACCTTTCAACCAGTCTAATGTTGTCAGACACACTGCTCACACGTTGGATATCACTGACAACATTACAAGGCATTCGCTCCCTCAAGCTAAAGCAGGTGCCTCAGCTGCAATTTAGCATTTTAAGGCCATTCTTGGCATTAAAAGTACTTGAATTGGACTTTGAAGAAAAAAGTGGACCCAAATATAATGTTGAATTATGTCAGATACTGGAACATGAGTTACCAGAGAAACTCGAGTCGCTTGGATTGGGTTTCGCTAAAATACATGTGGATTCAATGTGTGATGGTACACCACCAAATACCAATCTCAGACAGCTCAAATTAAAGCGATCCGAGCTATCAAAGAACATGGATGAATACATAACACGGCACTTGAAAAGATTGGACACGTTATATTTGCATAGTTGCAAGATGGGGTTTGTTACAAGGAGAAAGGATCGATTAGGTATAATTCGCATAATAAAAGACCATGGTCAATCCCGCTTCAGACTACCCACTCACAGCTTGAAACTTGTCAGCATTGAAATCAGCAATGAGCACATTAAAGCAGGAAGGAGAAACGAAATTCACCATGAACTCTACTCGATACCAACCAGCTTGAAATTAACCATTGGGTCAATGACACACTGCTATCCTTCGCCAAAGACTGAGCTTTATTATGGAAAATTGGGGGTTCTTTATAATAACTCAAATGGGGAAACCAGGCTTGGGTTGGAACCATTCAGGCTGTATTCTGGTCAAAGTAGCGAGACAATGCATGATCGTGCGATACAAAGGGTGCATGATCCCGTTCCTTATGATGTAAATACAAGATACTTTGAATTCAAGTGTGCTGGTGTGCAGACCGTATACGTTAATGGATGTCTTTTATTGTAGAGAAATCGAACATTTTTTATTATGTAAAATAAAATGATTTATATGACTGCAATTTGTTTTTGGCATTACTATATATAATTTTACTCTTCTATGATCCCTCTAAAATTGGTCAGTTTAGGACAGCATGTAGTAATAAGCTGGTTATATTGATTGGGAAGCGTATGCCCTGTAATAGACATGGTTCTGATATTATTTCGGCAGCTCCGTAACTCGCTGACTTCTACGCCATTATAAGCAACACTAAATTTTATAAGGGATATTGTTACATACACTACACTTTTCACGACAAATTCAATTAGAGTGACGTCAATGTAATATCTAAGCCTAAATTTGCTTAAATGCATTCTTTTTTTATTTCCATTTAGAATGGATTGTGGTTTTATCATTCGCTGTGTACTTGCTATATACCTGCTTTCACTATAAATAATAATAATAACGATAAACTAGGATGCTGTCAATCACATACTTAAGCTTTACATAATCATAACACTGCGTCACATATTGATAGAAAATGAGCATACTTCCTATAGAGCATGTTGTTACCATTTACAAAAGAGGTAACTGTTCATTAATAGTAAGAGGAGAATGATGGTTTCATTGTTGTTATTTATCAAAGGAAAAGTCATGTGGCTCATTTTGATTGTGCACGGTAAATAATAAAAGACGGAGAGAATTGATTTTATTTATCTCTCTTTTTCTTTCCCTTCCTTTCTCTCACACTTTGATCTATAAAAAACGTACCCCTTTACTTTTCGTCAAAATGATACCAATGATTTCAAAATATGGTAAGTTATCTTTGGTAATACACACCCATGGTTATACTTACTTTATTCTTAATTATTACCAATAGTTAATCATCATTCTTCTTGGTGCAGCTCTTTTATTTGTTACAACAATGAAAATGGCCTTACGAAAGGAAGTAGAGAGAGGAGAGTCCACCGTTTTGGTTCTTTGCAAAAGGTAAAAACAATATCACGCTCATTCTATACTTTTTTTTTTTGAACGATGTCACTCTAATTTGATTTGTAGTGAAAAGTATAATGCATGTAACGATACCCTAAGTAGAAACCCGTTCAAATTCGACCGAAAACCAACTTTTTTCACGCTCCAATCTCAGAGATAAGTTCAAGTTCAACCGGGAACCATACAATCCAATTAAAATTCATTTTTGGTTCAAATTCAACTGCACCCATTTGCCCCGGTGAGATGCTGTAAGTATTAAGACAAGGTACTCTTTTTGTTCTTAACTAATTTATCTAAGCCCTTCTAATAGGGCTGTCTCTTCTACTTTGGTGTTGCAAAGAAGGAATCAATATGGTGGCATCGATCCAAACATCATTGATTCAAGACTTTACAAAGCACTTTACGAGAATGCAATAAGCAAGGTGATGGGATCTGGAGACTTCAACGAGAAGCTGGTAGAGTTGAAGGATATTCTTATGGTAATGTATTTTTTATATTGGGTCCATAGAGTTGTTCTGATATTGATATCGATACCCTTTTTAAGACTACAGAAACGATATTACTTCATCTACAAAAACCAGAATCAAAATACTCAAACTTACTGAAACGGCAAATAACATTGACAAGCAAGTCATTTTGGCAATTGAGGCTTTGTAAGTGCAAATCGAAAATATTAACTTGCTACTTATACTTATACTTATACTTATACTTATACTTATACTTATATTCATTTTTTATTTTATTTTATTCTGCTTTTAGGATCCCTTCACTGAAAGATTTGGAAATACCCACCAGATCAGAATTGGATTTGAGTTCCACATTTATTCACTCATTCATTCAAGCTTTGCTTGCTGTAACAAATGATAATGTTGTAGTACATTGGTATGTAAATAGTTTTGTTATCATACTCATACTTTTTTTATCTTTTATAAAGCTCTAACAAAATAGATAGTGACACTCAAACAGAGAACAAGCGTCCCGACTATGTTGTCAAAATGTATAACAATTATTACCCAAGTTATACATCTGCCTATGGCGAGATCAAGCCTGTGAATGCGTCATACACTGAAGAGCTCAGGGGTTTTTATCGGTTATATCTCTTTGCAAAGAAGAACCTTAAGAAAAACAACCTGAACCATTGTTTGCCATTCCAGGTTCAAGGTAAGACGGTATTATTATAAATATAAACATAATCAAGTATTAAGCTTATCTCCTGTTTAGGTTTTCATATGACATTCTACTTGGTGTATGCCCCCACCAGCTTGACAAGAGAAATGGTTGAATTAGCAACAATCAAAATCCCAATGACTAAGCTTGATATCAATGATATTGTCAGACACCTGGATGATCTGAAAAGAGTGGTGGAAATTCACCAACGAATTAGCAACTCCGTCACACATAAAAAATATTACCCACTTTATCATTTGCACAGAAAACGGCTAGTAATACCAACAAGATAAAGAAGCCAAGTCTGGGAGCCATTTTCTAACGTTGACATCTCTGTATATATATCCTATTAATACATATTTGCATTTTAACAATCGTTGACACACCCTTATATAGAACGTATCTCTTCAAAAAACTCGTACCCAATGTGATTAACCATTGTTATTTATGCAATATATAGGGAAATAAAATATCGGGTTGTGAATTTTCTTTAATATAGTTTCTATTAAACACATAAAGAAATGATGGGAATTGTTCAACTTTATCATCAATCAACTCGGCCAACAGCTTTAAGAGAAGTGCAAATAATTAAGAGATGGTCTTGAATTTAAAATTGATACACAAGGAATGCTAGCAAGAGAAAGAGAGAGGCTAATGAAAAAGAACAAACAGTTTTTTTAAAAAAAAATAAAGTTGGATATATAAAAGAAGGCCTATTTGTAAATTTCGCCTCTATCTTATTCTTGAGTAAGTTTTTCTCAAATCTTAATTATTATTAAACCTATTCGAGAAAATTCAGGTATTTTAGGCCATATTTTAAGTGAGCTGAGGTTATTGTCATGTGGTGGGTTTACAGCCCAGATAAATTCAAAAAGGAAAAAGGGAGCTCTGGGTTGGTATGATCATATCCCGACACAACATTATCCTTAAAAAAAAAGGGTCCATATCTCTCAACCATGAACTCCGAAGAACTTCTAACTTGCCGTATTCAAGGAGAAGCAACGCATATTTGCATTCATAGACACACACACCAACCTTAAGTGCTCACACAATGAATTTGGTAATCAAATAAATTTTTTATGTTTAACCATTTTCATCTCTCCTCTAAACAAAATAACACCATTTCATTAATTTTTTTTTTTGAAATTGAAACTAAGTATTAACTCGAAAGAGAAAGAAAAGGTTTTCCTTCGTTTTTTTAATAAAGTAAAACCTGGCCCGTCATTGGTGCTAAAATAGCTTTTTGCAAGAGTAAAACAATCAAACAACATGACAATAAGAGTCAAATGATTCGATTCTTTATAGTTATCGATTGGAGCGTTTGAAACACAGAAGAACAGCGGCAAAATGCGGTAAAAAAAAAAAA
>VCJJ01002100.1:38586-66675 GCA_024139415.1 Backusella tarrabulga
TATATAAATTATTAAAAAGTATTTATATAGATATATATAGTTAAAAAAAAATTTTTTTTTTGATCAGATATCTTCTCTTACTGTTTTCGTCAATACACATTATTTTCTTTTCAATTCTATTTGATGGAAATATATATGTAACTTATGAGAAAAACAGATTTAATTCCCATCTGATACTAAATTTCTTTAACAAAACGTTGATCGTGGAACGATGCACAACTTTATTTCCCGCGTCTCGCCGATGAAGAGCAGTGGTAGTACAATCTTTCATCTGATAGCAATAGCCATTGGTTAATATCTGATTAACCTATTATATATATTAAAAAAAAATTATAAAAGATATACAACATATATCTGATTTTTCTTTTTTTAATTATTCTCAAGTCTTTCTTCCCAGAATATAATCCAGACTTAGAAAGAAGAAAGACAAAAAAAAACATACAAAAAAATGTCGCAAGACTTGTTTAATGTACCTATTTTCTTCATTCTGTTCAGAGAATCAACAGAGGCAGCCATTATCTTGGCTGTCCTGTTATCATTCTTAAAGAAGATGTTTAATACAGAATCTCCTGTGTACAAGCGTCTTCGAAATCAAGTTTGGCTTGGTTCGCTCGCCGGTCTATTCATTTGTTTATGCATTGGTGGTGCATTTATTGGCGTTTACTATACCGTGTTAAATGATATTTGGGTAAGTACTTTATAAATGAAATAATTTAATGTTCAATTCTCACTCACTCACACACGCACACACACACACTTCAGGGAAGTTCTGAATACATTTGGGAAGGTGCCTTTTCATTGATAGCAACGATTCTTATCACCGTTATGGGACTCGCAATGCTCAAGACTGAGCGCATGCAAGAGAAATGGAAGATCAAGTTGGCCAAAGCCATGGAAAAGTCATCACAAGAAAAGAGCTCATATAAAGAAAAGATGCGAAAATACTCCTTCTTCATCTTGCCTTTTATTACCGTGCTTCGTGAAGGCCTTGAAGCTGTCGTGTTTATTGGTGGTGTGTCCCTTGGTATCCCTGCAAAGTCTATCCCAATTGCAGTCATTTGTGGTAAGGTTTTCCCATATTTTTTGATTTTTTCTTTTTTTTTTTTCTTCTTCTAACATACATTACTAGGTTTAATTTGTGGTTTTCTTGTTGGTTTCTTGATCTACCGTGGCGGCTCTCTTATACAACTACGTTGGTTTTTTGTCTTCTCCACCATTATTCTTTATCTTGTTGCTGCTGGCCTGATGTCCAAAGGTGTTGGTTTCCTTGAACAGAATGCATGGAACCAGATCATTGGTGGCGAATCTGCCGAAGAAGGTGGAGATGTCATTGGTTACCGCGTGTCTACATCTGTATGGCATGTCTCCTGGGGAAACCCCGAACTCAAGACTGATTCCAATGGTGGCTGGCAGATCTTTAACTCCATTTTGGGCTGGAATAACACCGCTACCATTGGTACTATTGTTAGTTACTGCTTGTATTGGTTATTTGTCGTATTCTATCTAGTTTATTCCCACTTTAGAGAGAGAAGAAAGGCTATTCGTAAGGCTGAATCTGGCCAGTGGGATGATGGTGATGAAGCTTTGGAGTATGCTAAGCATTTTGTTGATGAAACTGGTGAAATACGCGATACTGATGAAAAGGTCGTTGAAAAGAGTGTTACTGAAAAGGACATTGTTACCCAGGCTTAGTTTTATTTTCTTTTTCTCTCTTATGAGCGTATTACCGTAATACTGGCACCTGTTCTTTTACTTCTTTCTTTCTTTTTTTTTTGTATATTATTATTAGTTTAATATTTAGCCTTTTATTTAATCTCAACTATTATAAAAACCTTTTTTTCTCTATCACATTTGTAGCTGGTATATAATGAAAAAATATTATCCATCTCCTTCCAGCCGGGATTTGATGCACTTTTTTTTTTTTGTTTGGAAAAAAAAATAGCAGTAGAAAAAGGATAGAACTCGTAACACTTTTTGTGATACGATTCTTCTGATCTAGTAGATGAAACTTATTTTAGTGTGAATCAACAATATAAACAAATAAAGAAAAAACTTTTGTAGTAAATAAACAATGGTAAAAAGATTATCAGATGATCGATGAACTTAACATATCCGAGGTTTGTTTATTTTCTAACATCAGATAATCTCTCAGCTGACCTGTAAAACGTAACACTTCAGCCTCTCAGTATCGGTATGCTGATTCTTGTGCTACGATTTGTACTTATATCCTGAGATAGAAAGACACGCTCCCCCAATCACCTTTGCAAAGGAGTGCAATGGAAATGAAAGAACAAGATAAATGTATTATTAAACCACGAAAAGATCAATAGAAATAGAAAATCAGCCTATTATCCTGTACTCTAAAATAGAAAAAAAAAATATGAGCCAATTGGTTTTTAAAAGGAAAATCTGATTATAAACGACTTTTCTTTTTCCTTTTGCGTGTGGACGAATACACCTTTTCTCTATTTGAAAGGTTTTGGAGCGAATTTTAATACGTGAACAACAAATGGCTTTTTTCTTTTTCTCATTATTTCACCTTTCTTTTCATGTATAGTATAATAAAGCATATGATATGCTTTTCATAACTTTTACTTTGTTAAGGAAACGATCGTTTTAAAAAATAATCCAGAGATTTTTTCGCTGATTGAAAAACCTTTTTCTTTTTTTTTCTTAAAAAGCTCATAATGCCGTATTAAGTATCAATGTATAAATAAGTCCAAATTATTATGACCTGGGGATCTCCATTTTAACGTCTGTGTAATATTTGATTTTTTTAGTCTGGGATAATGAGCATCAAGGATATCCACACGTGTGATTTTTGCTTCATTGTAGTGGCTCTCTTTTTACCAACTGATATAATAATATTAATTTATCCGGTTATCAGATTACGACAAACTTACCAAAAACATTTAACATTTATTGTGGATCGTACCATCATCAAAACATAAAACGTTACCTGTGAAATATATATTTCTAACTTTTTATAAGTTTATACAGAAATGTACATATGTATCGTTTACAATACAAGGATTTAATTAAAATCATATAAGAAAAACTTTATTTTGTTTTAACTATTCAAAGCAAATGCGATCAAAGATCGGAAGTTGATGTTGATCTGTAATACGTGAAAATATAACTTTCGAGTTCAATAACCCCGGTTTTTACGAACAAATAATGACCTGATGATAAATGTGTTATCCAATGTGGTTATCCTTATTTCTTATCTGCTTTAACGGCATTTAATGCATGTTTTTATCAATGGCTGTTTGTAAGTGTGCTGTCAAAATAAAAACAAAAACAGGTTTATTAAACATATTTGTTTTGTTCTTTTTTTTTAGTTAAAGTTTTTGCAAGGTTAAGTTTTATAAAAGAATCTTGAGAAACATATCACACCAAAAAGATTAATCAGATATCACAAAGTTCTATTTATTTCCTTTATCGTCAGGATCTCATGTTATCAGATCCTTATTGTTAAAATAATATATAAAATAATGTTTAACAATCTGAGAATCTCTGTTCACCCAAGAAAAAAAAGAGTACAATGTCTATTTTAGATACTTTCACGTTATGTTTTGCAAATATTTATTTTTGGTTTCTTACAGACATGGTATTACATATTTCGCATTAGATCAGATATCTTCGATGTGTAACATTTGGATGAATAGTACTTCAAAAAAGCATTCATTCATGTTTTTAAAATTAATACAAACAGGAAACGTGATATCGATATTTATCATGATTTGTATGTTTAGCTTAAATGGCATTTCTAATCTTGTGGTTTAAACTGAGATCTATCATTTTATATACATATCTATTTATTTACATGTGGGATCCGTGTATTTTTTTTTAAAGTAGGGTATCTCGCATGAAGCACAATTTATATAAACTTTGCTCCGGCTTTGTTACATTTCTCTAAAATTTACATCAACGATTATGCTGAATGTGTCATGGAAATTACACAAGACAAGATAAGAAATAAGAGGTGTAATAAAAATACTACGCAGTCCATATTTTTTTACTAAGCGATTAACCATAGAAAAGTGTAAACAGCTCAGATTGTGGTTAGATCAAAGCCATTTTAATTTTGGTAGAGCTCGCTAAAACCTATCAGTTCTCCTGCTTTACATATGTATACATTTACATCTTAGCTTAATCCGTGTAGCTAAAAATTGTTACATAATATAACCTATATGTAATCAACTTTGGTGACTCACTGAAGTCAAATAAACCCAGACTGACAGGGTAACTCCTTTTTTTCTTTTTGGTAAAAACAATTAGCCTGTGAAGCAGTAGAACCTCTTTTCTTAGCATTTCAGTGACTTATGAGCACTAATACATATTATCAACATATCTATAAAGAATTAAATATTTCTCTTTTTTCAAAAAAAAAGAGTTACTATTATTCGAACTGATTGTTCTTAATGCATTAGAAATAAAATTGCTGCATTTCTCGGTTTCCCTAATTCCTATTTCCCGGGTATTTTACTAACTGTAAATAGCTTGAAGTTGCTGTGGATGTTTTCAAAACAAAAAGACTAGGCTTTCTCAGACTTTTTTTTTCTTTGTTCATTTGGTTCCAAATTCATGTATTCCTTGCACAAATGTGTATCAGCTTTTATATACAAAATTAAATGAAACTATACTAGATTGTAGTATCAATTTTTTTTCTCACCATTGAAATATAACCAAATAGCTTGACTATCTTTTTTATCGGTTGGTATTAGTGCTCTCTTCGGGATTTCCTTCTTTAATGAATCTTGGAACCAGTCCAGTAACCGGAAATTCAAATAAAACACGTTGTGATAAATAGAATATACAGAAAAAGTCATATAGATGTTCCGCATATTGGGTTACAAGAGAAAACAAGACGCGCGAAATAAAGTTACTGTGGAAGTTGCGCTATTTAGTAGAGATGATTGTGAGATGTTGTTCAAGATTATAACTTTCTTATCAATCAATCTTACACATACAAATAACCAAACATGGTATTTAACGTGATTAAACTTGTTTTGGGCTATGATGTATTATTTTTATAAAGAGATAAATACAAAGAGTCTTACCTTAACGTGTAACTTAGCTTAAGTTTTGACTTTTATATATTATTAATTTAGATATAAGTGGTCCATTGTAGTAATTGTATATAGCACATAATGAAGTATCTTTATTTTATTTGAAAAGGATATGTTTTTAATTTTTTCTATTGTTATTTATCGACTTATTATGAAAAATAAATTGATCTTCTCTACTTGTATAAACATCACTTCCTATCTTAATCAATGTAAGCATAATTCATTATTATCTAAACGAATAGACTAGTAACATTCAATGCAAATTATTAGATCAAGTTACTGTTACAAGATTACGAATGGTATTAATAAGGCTGTGTAAGTTTCAAAGTAGCCTACAATTTGCGAAATATACAAGAATTCACTGTACAGCATTTTAAAAGTATTTATGTGGATCAGGCACTAGTTTCCAGTTTCCTAAGGCACTTTTAAAACGTTAAAGCAGGTACGGAACTCCTAAGAGTGAAAGGCACAAAGTTTCTAAAGCCTGTGTCACTAAACTCTAGGTTACTCTGTACTTCAACTTGTTAACAATCAAGTACATTCAAATGCAATAAAATGCTGAGATCATTTGAAAAAAAAAAAAAATTGTTCAGGCTTGTCTATCATGAAATATTCTCAAATATTCTTAGTAAAATTAAGGTATCTGCAAACTCGAATCCGCCTTCTTGGAATCCACTTCATACTATTGCACTAACATGATCGTACATAGCTGCTCCCCTCTTTTTTTTTTTTTTCTTCCAGTAGTATTAGATGGGGTTATTTACTTTTGTTTCCAACTATCCTTTTATTCGTTGATGGCGATGTTTTGCTAATATCATTATCATTCCCCAGGGTATGACTATACTTTCTTTTTGTTAATGACTGTGAGCGAGGAGAATCAATCTCCAAAGACTCAACTACGGGTGATTCGTTTATAGTGACACTTTGTGATTCCGATGAGTGTGTTGCTTGTTGATGACTGTCAGTAGGTGATGCTTCCACTCCATCCACCATGTTTCCTTCCTTTAACGCTGGAATTGTATCGTGTATGGTTCCATTTACGAGCAATTGAGTGGGACTATCTTGATTATTGTCTGGTATATTAACGAGGTCTTCATTTATTTCAAAGTAAACATCGCCGTCGAATTCATGTCGGCCCACAAGCAAGTCTCCTTCCGCCGCATCGAAAAATTCATCATAGGAAAACTCCTCGTCGTCATTTGATTCATCAGTGGCACTAGACTCTGATGCATTGATAATCTCTTTTGGAATTGCTAAAAATGCATTTCTGATAACTTGCGATTGTCGAATCATCGAGCTGAATGCGTTTTCCCAAGTCATGATAAATCCATCTTGTTTCATGGGCTCAGCATTACTTTTGAGTTTGTTGAGAGCCTGCTCCTCATATTCCGTTATTTTCGAGTTGTATGCTGCTGATTCCCAAGCCAATACAAGTCCCTTACCATAGGCAACCTTATGTAATAGTTCAGAATAAGCAGTAATGATGCGCTATGTAATATCAGTGTCCACGGGTACCACTTGAGTGAAGAGTTCTTTTAACACAAAATCGAGTTGAGTGGCAGAGAACATGCGATAAGTAGCTAGTGCAATATTAATGGCGGAAACCATGGCAGCGATATCTTGTTTGAACGAGTCGAGCTGAGGAAGGCTATTTACAAGGCTTGTGCTATTCAGGAAATAGTTGTCTGAGGAGTCAAGATCAAAGAGAGTTTGAAAAAAACAAGTGAGTAGGTTTGATGAGTTGGGATTGATTTCAAAAAAAGTGCAGTACCTTCAATCTCGTTGTAATCTGCTTTAATCTTGTTCACAATGCCATCTGGCTTATACATTAATATACAAGTTACAATGATATTCTTTGAGAGACGAAAGCCATCAATGAGCTGCTTGGCAATCCGTGCCTGATTGCTGTTACAGGACATTGTCGCAAGTGGATATTGTGGGCTGCTATTATTCGTTGTTTCTAGTTGTGAGTAAATAGTAAAGAAAGGGGCACAAGGCAAGAACATTAAAGCATAAAAATTAAAAATAAGCTGGAAAAGGTCCCTTTGATCCGGTGCACAGGTGTTTAATTTGCATATTTTTTCGCTTGAAATGCATTTTCAATTGCACCTTAATAGACTGACGATTTGTAAAAGTACTGATACTTAGAAGGTAGACAGACAACGTTACTAGAACTAATAAGAACCATCTTCACTGATTCTTTATGCATTACAGACTTATCTTTTTCCAAGATATGCTTATAAATAAATAAGGTGCCTAAGAAAGAAATATCCTGGTTTATTAACCAGACGTATAGTCTTTTTTTGATTGCTTCGAAATTGTAAAGTTTTTTTTTCTCCATATTTATTTATTATTAAACAAAGCAAAATGAGTAAGATGGCGTTATCAAAAACGTGTGTGAATGTTTGTGTTTACACTCAATAAAACCCTTTTGTTTTATAGCACAAACAAATAAACCAGTATTGTTCTTATTTTTATGACTTCATCTCATCTAAAATAAAGATGATCATCATGCATTATTATTCATCATCACTCAAGCTGAGCAAGAAATCAATGTGGATGAAAAATACACACAAACCTCTTATTAATAAAATGACCAATATCGAAAAAGCATTTCCAGCCAATCAATGTTACGATCTTTTGGCTTGTATTGTTCGAAATTTTTATTCAACATGATAGGTTCAATAAATCCAGACAATCTATTTTTTGTAGTGATTTGATTTACATATAAATACACTAAACTAAACCCTAATTGAATAAAGCCCCCCTTTTTTTACCATTCGTGTTAACATTGAGATAATCTCTCTCTCTTCAGGATTAGTTTTTATTTATTACATACAACTTTTATACACCTTCACATTTATATATACAAGCATTTATACAAACATATCTGTCCATACACTTACACAATACATACATAAAGTTTGATGTCAAAATACGGCACAATCGATACAAACAAACTTTCAAATGCAGAAAGAGATCTTTTACAAGCAGACCGGCCTGGCTATGGCAGCCACACCAAACTATCAGTTGCACTCAATCTTGTTAATGCCATCGTAGGTGCAGGAATTATCGGTTTACCGTTTGCGATTGCCCATGCGGGGTTTGCGGTTGGCATCCTTGCCTCCATCCTCGCAGCAGTGCTCGCCCAAATCGGAATGTATATGCTCGTCTTTTCCGGTCAGCGAGTTGGCATTTACAAATACGCACTGCTTGTCGAATACATGATGGGTCGATTTGGATATCACTTTTTAAACTTGATTGTGCTTGTGCAAGCCGGTGGCGGTACAATCGGTTATTTCATCTTGCTGGGCGATAGTTTGCCCGCACTTTTACAGCAATATCTCCCACAGTTCCCTCTATTAGCCAATCGCAATGTTCTATTGGTTTTTGTCGGAGTGTTTTGTGTAAGTTGTCAGGTCAAAAATGGGATCTTTAAAAAAAAAGCTAATCACACAACCTTGTCGAATAGATCTTTCCTTTGTGTTTATCCCGCTCCATCGGCTCGCTCGCCCGTTGGTCCTTCTTTTCTGTGCTTTTACTACCTGTCATTTTGCTCTCCGTGTTGGTCCGAGCACCTGCCAATGTCCCCAAAGATGTTCCTGTGTCCTATGACTGGGTTGGTTCAGATATCTTTGGTGCCCTCGGTATCATGGCATTTGCCTTTACCTGTCACCAGCTTTCTTTTAGCAATTTCTTGTCTTTAAAGGATCAAAACATATCAAGCTGGAGAAGGACCACCTCATTGGCAATTGGTATTAGCTGGTTTATTTCCATGTCGTTTGCAATCATTGGTTACGTCTGCTTTGGTAAAACGGTCCAGGCCAACTTGTTTAATAATTTTCCAATTGATGATCATATGATCAATATTGGTCGTTTATCTCTTAGTATCAGCATGATCTTGACCATCCCGTAAGTTGA
Source organism: Backusella tarrabulga (assembly GCA_024139415.1). Taxonomy (NCBI): domain Eukaryota; kingdom Fungi; phylum Mucoromycota; class Mucoromycetes; order Mucorales; family Backusellaceae; genus Backusella; species Backusella tarrabulga. Next base: position 47,580 of record VCJJ01002100.1, read on the forward strand.
TATTATATAACAGCTGCCTTATATATATATATATATACTCACAAAAGCATTTTTATAATAATGACTAGAATGAGCTTCCATCCTACAAGAGAAGCTGTACAAAAGTCGCTCGGGTTTGAAACCGTCGATAAACAGCCAACAAATATCCAACACTACACCATCACAATTCTATTATTCCTCGTGCTTCTTGGAATGAGCAACCTTATTAAATCACTCGGCACTGTCTATTCCGTTGTTGGTGGATTTTCTGCCACCACACTCTCCAACATTTTACCCGCTTTTGCTTACTTTATCACCAACCGTGTTTATACCAATGAAACCATCATATACCCCACAACTGATACCACCTTAACACAACAACAAGAAGAAGTCAAAACACCTTTATTAATCAAATCAAAAATCATCCCTGGCTCATTCCATAGCAATAGCGATGATGATGAGGAGCAAGTCAGCCTTGGCGATCTACCATTATTGGATAAATCACTGGCTCCTCGTTGGTGGATGGATATTGCAGCTGGTTTGCTCATCGTCTGGGGTCTTGTTGTTATGTTTTTGACCTTTTCTGTACTCTTTTAAAAAAAAAATAGAATGATTTATTTATTTATTTCCCTTCATGTTTTTCGCTACCTCTTACAATCTTAATAGCACTAACTAATATAATACTAATAAAAAGTTACACGCATTTAATACAAATATGTATATAAGCAAAGAACAATACAGCAACGTTTGTTTGTTTTCTTTCCCTTTATTTTCGCATGAATTGCATACGCTAAAAACAGAAAAAATAAAATAAATATCAGCAATCAATGCTTTGCTAACCGTAATCCCAACTTACTCTGTCCTTCTTGCCTGGAGGCATTTGTTTAGCTGAACCCGTGTTATTAGAACCATTTACCAAATTGAATTTATCTACCAAATCATTCACAGAATTCAATCCCTTGGTGATGGTTGCCAAATAAGCTACCAGTAAAACATCGCTGTATTCCTGTTTTGATACACACACAATAAGCATCGTCATCGTCGTGATAACCCATTTAAAAGCCGTCTCTTACCGTTGAGAACTGATCATCAAAAGTCTCCCGTTCAATAACCGGTGATCTTCTACACAAGCTTGCAATCTGGCGTACAGCATCATGATCGATGGGAATATTGCCCTGCTTGACATCCTGAAGGTATTGGTGTAGGAATTTGATTCGTTGGTTCAACATGGCGATCGCATTGCGTTGTGTTGTCAGATGTGCAATAACTAAAATAGGCTCAGTCTACTGCTTGTTTATAAATCTCAAAGTGAATATACTTTACGTGAACTGCCGATGCCACTGTCTGTACTGGAAGAGCTTGGCTTTGCAACATGATCCACGGCAATGCGTTCAGCTTCTTCTGTCTCCACTTTATAAGAGGCCTTGATAAAAACAAGACGCATATTTCCTTCAACTACATCAATGGTGGATTCGTAGATGGTGACAGGGAATTCACGTCCTCCTCCAGCTAATCCAGAGGGATTCATTTGTAAGAATAAGCATGATTCATTGACTTGTAAAAACTGTTATCACTGTTTTAGATGTACACTGATATATCACTTTCCTTCCTTTTCGTTTACCTGTTCGTGTATTTTAAGGTCAGCCTCTGTTGGCTTTGAGCCAAGACTGTACCATCCCATAAAGTCCAACTGCGGAAACACTTGCTTTACTATATATATAAACAAGGAGAGTGAGTTTACTTTTAATACAATATGAGCACTGTTATCTTACACTGTTCAAGCTTGGAGTGTAAAAAGTTGAGATCAACTGCATTGTTTGATTCCAACTCAAACGAGTTGATAATATCGATATCACGTCCAGATTGTGAAGCCAACAAAGCGCCATATACTCTGCCTATGTCTATACTTAGTCCTATGAAATGCAAACACTAAATCGATTGCAGCTTACCAGTTTCAATAGCAGACGGTGCCTGTAGTTTGATACGAGTATAATGATCGGAAATGTTTAATAAGACTAAAGGATGGCTATGATTTTGTTGTCAGCTTTTTGACGAACAATGACGTGTTTAAAAGAACAGGAAACTTACACAGAAATGGATAACCCAGAGCTGCTTTGTACATTAGAGACAATAACTCCAGAAGTGCTTGGTGAATCTTCACTGGTATCCATTGCACTCATTTTTGTATGTAAAAAAGTGAAAAAGAAGAAGGAAAAGGGAAACTGGCACAGTTTTGTGTGTGTGTATCTGCGCGCGCGTGTGTTTTTAGGGTCACGGTTTGTCCGACCAATCATTATCTTTGCTTATTCATTCAAAAAAAGAATGTCAAGGATGGGTGAAAATATGAATGCATAAAATACTAAATATATGCACTTTATTATAGAATGAGCAGTGTTATATGAACTATTTTGGAGACCAAAATATTGTTTCCGATCGACCCCAAGACTCCAAATCCCGTGTTTTCGAATACCAGATTCTGCTGTAGCAACTTGATATCTGGGTCGTTTTTACAGTTCAGTTCGGCAATGTGTGTCTTTTGTTCCGTAAGAAACGCCCCAATTGCTGTCACAATGTTCAGGTTACCTAGGAGATGGTGTCAGTTGACTCCTTTGTGAGAATATAGCACTCAAATACCCAAGGATACGAAGGAATTGAGAAGAGGTATGGGTAGAATGTGTCAATCTTTAACTTGTTTGCGAGTCCCAATCCTTGTATGTTTTCCACAGTCAGCACGATCACCAAAGGCTTGACCCCGGGGTCTTTTTTCAAGTTTAAAGCGTATTAGTTGAGGCGATCCATAAATTTTTCATCAACTTTTTTTTGCATCTTCGGTAGTCTAGTGGTGAGTATCCCGCCTGTCAAGATTGGTAGGAGCGCTGGTGAGCATATACGCGGAGAATATAAAACATTTGACATGGCGTTATCAATTCAACCTGGATCTCCGATTGTATGAGGATGTCGTTAGATACACTTTGATTTTTACGACAAACTAAATTAGAGTAACGTTATTCAAAAAACAAATGTATAACATGATCTTGATATTGCCTTTATCTTTTCTTAACATTTTTAATAATGTAGTAGTGTACGAACCAACTTGTAGTATTTTTGATTACGACCTTCATCAAAACGATGTCAACATCAATACGGGTATAGTAGTTGGATAATGGAATATAGAATACCCAAATATCCATAGTGAAGCATTTTGTAATGGGAAAACACACCATAGATCCGAGGAAAAAAAAATATATGATTGCACTTCACATACACCACACTTATACTAACTATGGAGTGATTTGAATATTTTTGTTTCTTCAAACGTTGATTATTAATAATGGTAAGCATATGATTTTGAGCATTTTCAAAACGACGGTGCATTGCTCTTCGATGTAGTGTAACATTATGTTGAAAGAGGTAAAATTTTCTGATTTAAGCCTTTCAACCCCTTCTTTTTTCATGAAGTTTAAAAGAATAATAAACTCAGTTTACGTTGTTCTTGAAATAGAGCGTATAAACAGAGGTATCATATATAATAATGTCTTACTTGCGTATATCTTTTGCTACTGTAGTCTTTCTTTTCTTTTATTAAATCTCTAGAACATTTAGAATAACCTGGCGGACTGTTGCGCCATTAGAAGGCGCATATGCATTTTCTTTATTTTCTTGTTCTACAAAAAAAATTTTTTTTCTCACTTTTTTGAAAAACACAGTAGAATAACTCAGTTTCAGATCCGTATGGCATTTTTCTATACGTATTATTCAAGCAAAATCAAATTTGATAATAAAGGACAATGTTTTTAATTTTATTTGTTTAATTGCTACGATTGTGCAATTGCATCAAAGGGGCAACGCTCAAAAAAGGCTATCGAATTATACATGTAGTGAAAACCAATGAAATTAACCCTTGTGTAACTGTTTGCTTAAGCTCGTGTCTTATTTCTTAATTATCTTGTTGCTTTTAGCATTTGATAATGTATTTTTGTAAGTAAAATAAAGCTTGTTTTTATATTTTTATAGGTGATTTGTTTAGTAGTTTCATTTATAAAGAGACAGACGATCATGTGAACTGAATAATAGATCATGTATGCATTGTCAAATGTATATATAGATATCTCAAATTGCCAAGATGGAAAGCAGTAGCGAAACGATTTCCTTTGCTTAGAACATTCGAGATACAAATATATATACTATAATATATTATTATAAAGAATAAAAATAGCACCAGTTTTCTTTGAATCGGTCATACATTTATTTAATTCTAAATGAATGATGATGCTGATAGATCACTTGCGAATGTATGAATCGGATCATTGAATTTCCCGTATTACCGAGGCATCTGATTTCGAATTGAATGGCATTGGTTTCACTTGATTATATACAGTACCAACGACACATACAAAGGTTTGGGTGTTTATTTGAAGACGTAACTATAGATAAAGTGAGCTGTGACCTCACGTTTTTCTCGTTTGTTGCTTTTTATATCACCATTGATGTTTTTAAATACTAAAAATAAATAAGCTAATAATTGATGTACAAGAAAAAAGAGGCGTAACATTACACAGACTGCTCTTTTTCTGTATATAAGAACGAACAAATTTATTTCTTTATTTCGGGCCTCTTCTTTTTCTTAATATATTTGAATCAGTATTTTTATTACTGTCGTCGTTCCTTCTATATACAACAATACTCATAATAATATAGACGAAATAGAATGAAATTCTCCGATGAACCACTACCACGATCTAGCTCATCGTTTATTAGATGGTTTGGCATCGATGATTTCATCCCTGAAAAAGCAACAACCTCTTACTGGATGTCATCAAAGGCATTTTTCACCATTCGATTTATAGTTGCCTTGTATTCAACAATTATTATGTGGACAGACATTGGAACTTCTGCAAAAGCAGGTACTTTCCAAGGCTTCTTTGCCTTTTTTACAAACATGACTTTTGTCGGGCTTCACGCCTATCTTATTGTAGGTTTAGAAATGGACAAAATAAGCAAAAGTTTATTTATATTAAAGTTTATATATATAGACTGCTTTGTTTCATCACATTGTCTATCTCAAAAATGGAAGACCTTCCTTCTTCTTTTATCAAAAGTCTTTTCTCAACTATCTTTATATTTATCTGTATCATACCATCATCGTATACAAGTAGGCGAATTTTAACTAGAGTAGTATCAATACACACATAATTCTAATGTTTTTATTCGATACAATAGCATCCTTACACCTGTTGTTTATTGGGCTTTGTTGAATGCAGGAGCTACAAGTAAGACAACAGATTAGACACATTGCTATAAATTCATAATGTTGAATTCCGACATTAATGGCATTAACGTAATTACCGTTTCTAAATTGTAAAAATAGCTATGGGTAGCCTCAGAACTTGGGTCAACGTTTCGGTGCATGGTGTTTCTTTCTTTTTAATGATGTCTGAAGTCATTATTGGTCGCATGGAAGTGAAAATTCGCATGGTTTTACCTGTCTTTTGCACAGTTATTCTTTACATGTTCCTTACATTTATTATTCATGCTACGTAAGTTTTCTTTTACATATATGATTCTTACATAATTTAAATCTTTGTTTGAACGTTTGTAGTGTGGGTTACTGGGTCTATCCTTTTTTGGATTGGAACCAAGGTGCTATAGCAGCTGCTTGGTACATTCTTGTTGGCGTCATTGTGGTCGTATTCTTCTTTATTCAAGTTCTTTTCCATTTTATTCGCAATAAGATTGCTACAAAACTGGGCAAAAAGGTTGTCCAGACACAGGATGTTTCCATGGAAAAGGTTGAAACTAACCAATCTTCCATTGTATAACTAGTACACTTATTTATTTATTTATTTTATATGTATCTTTGTACTAATACTTTTTACTTTTAATAATGATAATGATAATGATAATAATAATACCGTAAAATTACACTATAAAAAAGTATACCATTCCATTATGTTGGATATGTAAGTGGGTGTCTATTCTACTAGAAGTGAGCTCGATCACAATATAGCGACTGTATTTTAAATTGTTCTGATCTGAAACAAACGGGGGTCATTCGGGGATCATCATGCATAAATTTTCTTATTATGGTTTATTTAAAAAATGAAAAAGCCATTCATTCATTTTTTATTAACAAGACAACACATACGAAAGCGACGAGAAAAACGAAAGGAAGGGGAAAAAAATAACAAACTATTTACATCAAGTTATTCCAATTGCCAGCTTGAGAATCCGGTAAATTAAGCTGTTGTGGTAATAAATAAGCGGTCCAATCATCCAATTCAATACTACTAGGAACCGACCAGAAAGGATTGTCAGGTCTATTTCTAAACACACTTGTTTGGTCCATAACACTGTTATTATCCTGTGGTATGTACTGATTACTGCTTAATGGGTTTGCATACATTGGTATTGATGATGTCATGGTGGAAGAAGACGTTGATGAAAACATTGGTGTTTCTGGCAAGCCGAATAAAAAGCTATCTGCAGGATGTAAAGGAAGTTGCATAGAATGTATGGACTGATTAGGTATACTGCTAGCTGCTGCTGCGGTAGTAGTAGTAGGATAAGAGGTATTAGATGTATTATTATTGCTGCTATTAGGCATAAGCGCATTTGGCATTTGTTCTAATGATGAATAGTTGCTATTACTGCCATTGTTCATAAATCCAAATTGCCTTAATGAATAAGGATCAGCCTCTAAGCTATTTGTACTTGAACCACTTTGATCTAATATCAAAATAAGTCTCTTCCTCTTTATTTATTTGTGTATACGATATAGAAAAAAACTTACTTTGGGCCATGGGTTCTGTTTGTAGAGAAGAATAAAGCCCATTAATCCAGTCACCGTTTCCGATTGATGAAGGAGTTGAAGTAGCACTGTTGATCATCTCCGAATCCGAAAGGATATGTGTGCTGGGTGAACATGATCCACGAGGCGTACCGCCACGTCCAACGTCAGAAAGTTTACCTTTAAATTCAGGGCTATTGACTTCATTACGAGAGCGTGATGATGCTTTTCGGTGATTTGAAGTAGCGTGCTGGATTGCAGTAGATATCTTCATGACGGGTTTACTATTTTTGTTTTTATTTTTCTTGCTTGTGTCTATCATTTCTTCTTGAATTTGCTCTTCTTCGTCATCTGGACTAAAATCGGGCACAGATATATTACTTTGCTTAATCAATTGCTGAAGAATAGTGTACAGGTTACCAGCACCATTTGATATCATGGCAAGTCGCTTAATAACACGCATTGCCTTGACAAGATTTGACTTTGCGACGTCGGAAACTATATTATCGGGGTTGCTAGCGTTGTGGATATGCACAAGAGACGCAGTAAAGACGGGATAAATCGCAAAATTCCAGGAAACGAGTAAAAAGTCACGATGATGCATCTTCTCCGCAATATCTACACAGCGAGTGGCGGCACTTGTACAAATGCTAAGGGAAGACTGAGAGCTGCGAGTCTGCTTTTGTCCACCATCCTTTTCAATGAATGGTCTGTGTAATAAAATAAGTAGTGTGCAATAAGAAAGATACATTAACCCTGACATAGATAACAGTGGTGTTTGTCCACGACTGTCCAGTCGACGAACGTTTATACTGGAAATTTGAAGTGCAGGGGGTAAGGCGGATCTCCATTCCGACAAGGCGTTATCGAGATAAGTAACAATGGCATCACTACCATGCTTTGAGCTGTGTGTTTTTGCTCTGGGCGTATAAAGACCTTGAAGTATTTTCCCCAGGATTTCGGATAGTTTCACAAGCTGCACAAATGGTTGATAAATTGGGATGTTTTCATTTTTGGCTTTTTGTGCCACTGTCTTGTCCAGTGAAGGAAAACGGACAGTGTCTTGCGTAACATCCATCACCTCGTCCCATGAGGCACCTTCCTTGGGGTAAACTTCATCACAATCTTCGTCAAAGATGGTCTGTGGCCGACCTGTGGCAGCAGATGACCATTTGTCCATGATATAAACTAGCCACCATACACGGCGCCTGGTTTCCTTTTCACTTTCAGGAATGTCCCAGCCCTCACTGGCACGATGTAAACCTAAATCTTGCGCCTATAAACATTTCATATTTATTCATTTTAGTAAAAAAAAAAAAATTACGATTCGTTTGCCCGACTATTTCCTTACCATACGTATAGCCTATTGTACGATTAATTAAATTATTAAAAAAAAAGATGGTGATTAGTCTACTATACATGTCTTTTTTCACATGCCAAACTATATAAAAGAGGTATATCCAACTTACAGCCGAATTGAGTAACCAAGCACTAGTCACCTTTTCATCCAGACTCGCTCTATGATTTTGCCCAATGATCAATGCCTGTACAGTTGAAATACAAGGGCGATAACGACCCTTTACATAAACCAATAGATTTTCAAATAACTTTTCTGACCATCCGTCAGGGACATCAAGCTTTTCACCAAAATCGGCCAACGCATCATCACCAAACATTTTACAGGTTTCAATGTAACGTACCGCCGATCCATAAATGGAATTCAAAAGAGGTGCCGAAGGATAGTCGGACATTTCTCCACGGTACTGTTTTAGAAATAATTGTTTATTGACAACGGGTAGACCAGGATGAATATAGGTGAAGAAGCTAGTAAATAAAGAAATGAATGGTTTTGTCAGTAAAGGCGCTCATAATAGTATATCATCTATTTAATCTGATCCATCCTAAACATACATCTTCATTAATATATCGCTTGTGGACTTGTCAATACCGGCCACTCGATAAATCCAGTCATTCAAGCCTTTGATAGTGTCTCCTGGTCTGATCATACCAAGATCCTCCAACAAAAGTTGATTGGCGCCTTTTCCGGACGTATCAGAGGGCTCAAACCAAACCAAACTTTGGCCAAAACGCCGAATTCTAATACCAATTTGAGAGGCGATACGAGCATCCTCAAAATTAATCTTTTGAGCCAAGAGAGGCAGAGGACTCATATCACCGATATAACGAGCACGCATATTGGTGCTAAGTGAGGAAAGCTCAGGCGAAAGGGCCTTTTGCTGCTGTTGCTGCTCGGGGGTGGCGCCGGCCAAAGTTGGTGTTACTTTTTCGGGTTGAGTTATTCTTGTATTGTCGTCGTTTTCTGGCTTGCTTTTTGTTTGCTGCTGCTCTTCTATCTTTGAATTGTCATCGTCATCATCGTCCATATACTCATCATCGTCGTCAACTGGCTCGTCTTTAATGTGATCAGCGTCACCAAGACTGCCGAGAATACGCTCCATCCGTTTTAATCTGTTTTCCAGTACTTCGATATAACTAAAAAAATAAATGTCAGAAATCATTACAATTATTACCAAATTAAATGTTATACCCTTTGGGAGGACCCCGTTTCTTTGCACTATGAAAAATAGCAATACTAGTTTAGCAGACAGCAACTAAAGCTACATGAATTGACACGTTACCTATCATTGAAGGTGCAATCCGATTTGGAAGTTCTGCAGTTTTTACAAGGCTCTCCTGGTCCTTTTGTATCACACTTTATTTTTTTGCGTCTGCAAGTGTCACTATGTTAAATGGTGATAAATTTAATATGTGATAATCCCATTTATTTTTATTTCATTAGCTATTACCAAGCTCTACTAATACGAGTACGTTTATGGTCATTCCTATCAATGTCTTGCATTATTGGCCGCTGTAATTGTTGAGGCGGAGGCGGATGTATATGTGCTTGTTGATACATTGGATAGTTCAAGTGAGGATACGGACTTGGTTGTAAGGGCCGCAATGGCGGCTGATCGCCACTTAGTTCAGGTCTAGAATTCGGTGGAGGATGCTGTGACCATCTAACCGGATCTGTCATGACCAAATAATGAGAATAAAAATATTAAAAAAAAAAGAAAAGAGACAGAAAGGGGAAAGAAAAGAAAAAGAAATAGAATAGGAGAGAAAGAATATATGTTTGTAATACGACAGATTACAAACTGTTGTCCACTTTGGAGTTTGTGACGTTGAAAAAAAATTGTCCTCACTAAGATTTTAATGCTCCTTTCCTGGAACATTCAAGAGCTCTAAAAAAAGTAAATTTAACTACATTCACTGAAGTCCATGGGTTGATACAGTTAATAAAAGTATCAAAGATATCAAGTTATCATGGTGAACGTAGCCATGGCAATCGCAATAGTACGTTAGGTGATACAGCATGTAAAGGTAAACATTCGGTTTTTTCATCGGTAAAATATTCTATTGCTGCTGTTATCCTGACACCCTGATTAATATATGACTAATGGATTTACGGTGGTGAAAAAAAAATATACCCTAAGTTCTACTTTATGCAATTCATTTTACTTGATTGGTGGTGATAGAAACAGGATCTGTTATTATTGTCATCATTTGTTGTTGTCACGTTCAGCATCGCCTGAGCACTCGCATATCGTTCATTTTCATTTATTTATTTATTGTAATACAAAATAATACATATCAATCTTTTTTATACCAAATTGGAGTGCAAGAGATTCCCCATTAAAAGATTTTTTTTACACGTCTTTTCGCGAAAGGAAAAAGTATTAGTTCAAACTCAATTTAAAAGTCAAATAATCTCTGCAGATTCTCTTCTTTTTCATTGCTTTTATATTCATTTATAAAGCTGTAAACCAGTACATAATAACGTATCAATGGCTCGTATAACAGTAGCAAGTAAAGATGTTTGCGCATTTACTTAAAACAACTGAAAGATACTTGGACAATGTGTGTCCAAATAAGGAAGGTGGCGAATATTTCCCTGTTTAAACTTTTGATATACAGTTTCGATACTGAATGTTCCTTTTTTTTTAAAAAAAAGGAAAACCATACAGGTATCTCTTCCTGCACATTTATTAATATGCATATTTTTGGAATAGCACAGTTTTTTAGAGTCCACACACCAATGGAAGACGATATATACCAGCTTGGGGAGTTGGAATAGCAGCAGGTTTTAAAAGACTGGTTTTAATCGAGTAATTGTATCAATTCCTTTCAAGATTTTTGCTATATCGTTGCCACTTTCACTTTCATGATTGTTTATCTGTCTTTAAGATACACCTATTTTTCACATACAATGCTTAAAGACCAAATGAATACAAAGAATCCTACGTTCTTTAGATTTGAATCAATACAATAGTGATCATTCAAATTCAGTAGTTCTAAAATAATTTTTTATTTACAATAGTAGGTATCCATTAAAATAAATTGTTTGTGCATTTTTACATTTAAATACAAAGTACTCTATTTTTTTACTAAAACAGGACGAGTTCCAGATTGGTTGTATCGTACGGTCACGTCTGACTGATGCTTTTTCATCAATAAACGACTCACGCCAGTCATAAATCATCCCCAGAGGTGTATCATAGTATTGGGTATTCTGGTCTATCGTCATCTTTAGTCGAGATGGGATGATATAGTCTTCCTTATAAGCCATTCCACTTGCACTATAGGTGAAGTCATTGGTGAGCTGAAGACTAATAAAGGCAAATCGGTGATCTGGTAGCTCAAATAGAGGTTCACCATGGTTTTCTACCATAAATCTTCCCTCTCTTTCCACATGTCCTACTTTACAGTGATGTAGATATAAGGTGTCCAGCTTCTTGACATGCTGCGTTAGAAAACTTGCAAGATCGACCGACAATTCAGCGTGCGTCAGCTTGAGCTCTGTTATATCGCTTTTAAAATTAGGGTTTCCCTTTTTCCGACAAATATGTAGCTCCACATAAGCCAAGCCAAGTGACTCCAATGTTTTTGGCAAGTGTTGATCAAGTATATCCTCCAAGTAGATGGCAGCCTTTGCACCTTTTTTCTCCTTAAACTCCAGTTCAAGCCTCTTCAATTCTGTAAAATGACAGAAAAAACTAAAATCTACAAGAGGTGCTTCTGTCAGTTTAAGTGTCTGGATTGAGTGAAATCCTTTTAGCGATGCCATAAGACGGATCATTTGCTTTGATAGCGACAGGTTTATTGAAAAGTTTTTCAGGTTCATCGTATTGAAAAACTCCAGCGCTGGAAGTTTTTTACACGGCACTTCAAAGTTTAAGCTTGTTAAATGTTGTCCAATTCCGCGGAGAAGGGTGATTATTTGATTTGTAACGTTTTCAAGGTCGTCTTTTGTAAAGCGGTTTAATTCTGACAATGTAAAGTGTTGTATGCTAGTATACTTTGCGGTGAGGTATCGGATGACTGATGATGTCAGGTTAAATGAGTAAAAAGGTGGGCGCAACAATTTGAATGTCTTTAGGCTACTAGCAGGTTGTATCGTTGTAGGAAAAGTCAATTTACTCTCTATTTGACAATGGTGCAATGCCAGTGACGTTAATCTTGATAAGCTTTTGTGTAATAACTCCAAATCGATAATATCGACATTTATATATTTCAGCACAAGATCTGTTACATGAGGAGCATTTTTTATGCGTGTAAATAGTTTGCTACAATTTAAAAATTTACCAAATCCTGGAGAAAGTTCAAGCTTGGTAAGCAAGTTGAATACACCAGAATCAAGAATATCCAAAAAGCGTTGTCCAAAGCCATCATTTTTTATATAGCGAATGTTACTTTTCCAAGGCTGAGTTAGTTTATTTTCTGCTTCTGTAAGTTGTTCTGGATCGGAATGTTCATACTCCTCGCTTCCATGTAAGTTGAGATGCGTAAGGTTAGGGAAATTGGCTGCAAGATCCATATAATCGAGGTATTGCTGAAAAGAAGTTTGTACGACCAGCCGCTTGCATTTTTTTCCATAATTACTTCCGCTTGACTTGAATTTAAGCAGTAACGAATCGTACTTTGCACTCTGCCGAAAGGGAATCACTATTGTTTCAATATCGAGACCTGAGCATAGAATGCTTGCCCACTTTTTACACACAAACATACAGTTCATCTTTTGTTTGTGATGTAAAAAAGTGAAGATAATAGTTAGAATTTCAGTAGATAAATGATTCATTTGAATGTATATAAATCAATGAATGAACGACGAAAAGAAAGAAAAGAAAAGAAAAAGGGAAAAAACGAGCAACATGTCATGAACGAAAAAATATATAAAGGCACAAAGATTCATTTAAATCAAACCAATCAAGCATTTGTCTTGTCTTAAAAAAGAATTTTTAGACTCCATTTGATAAAAATGAAGCACTGACTTTCAAATGCTTTGTAAAACAAATGGTAGGAAATCAGAAATATGTTTGAGCTTTTGTTTATTTATTCTTTATACTAATATAATACAAGGCAGCCATTGTAATATATAGTTTGTGCTCTCGTACACTCGAACTCGAATTTAAAATGGGGTGGTGTGTTTCCATCACAATTGACCGGTTTTTGGATCTTTTGAATGGTATGATCATCATGAATGGATGTCACTTCTTTGGGATATATTTTACACCACCCATTATCAGTGGTATTACTATAGGAGCTGCTGTCCTGATGTTGGAAATAGTGAGTATTGTTATCTACAATCAATTTCAAATCCCTTGGCATAAAATAAGCTTCGCTGTAAGAGTGTCTAGTAGTGCTATAGCTGTAGTCGCTATAAAGTTCAATATCAAGAAGCGAAAGGCGACGATCTGGCAGTTTAAAGAAATTTATCATTTGGTTTTTTGGGTGACTTCACTCAATTCGTCTTATCAGATGTCCAATTTTACATCTATGTAAGTATAATGTATGTAGTTCTTTAAAGTGTTTGTTCATATAAGTGTCCAAGTGTGCTGCTATTTCTGACCGTTTTAATTTGAGTTGTTTGATGTCACAAGCGGTGGATTTATCATATTCAGTTGGAGAATAATCTAATTGGGCATGGCTTAATGCAAGAGACACAAGTTTCTTTGGCAGCGAAAGCATACCAGTCTATTGAATGCAATTGAGAGTTTGAGGCCTTTCTTTTTCTTGAATTCCAACTCGAGCACCTTCAATTCTGTAAATGACTTGAAAACACTATAATCGTCCAAAGGAGGAACATTTTTTAGCTTGAGAGTCCCAAGATTGCGCAATTCGTATAACGAGAGCAGTTTTCGGCTGAATGGTTTTGATAAGCCCACATTGACTGAAAGATAATCCAAGTTCATTGAAGCAAATGTGTAGGCAAATCCAAGTTTTTTACAAGGTCCATCGATTTCAACATGAATCAGATTATGTCCAAGGGCTCCAAAGGAAAAGTGCTGTATTCCACTGTATTTCTTAATAAAGTACTGCATGGTGGTAAGCTTATAAAAGAAGAGAGGTGCAGGTGCAGGTGCAGGAATTTTGAGAGTCTTGAGATTAGCCATGGGCAAGATATCAAATGGCGTCTTTTGAAGATCGTCAACAATGCTGGTTTTTAAAGTAAGCGACTTTAAATTTGGCGAGCTTTGATGTAGTCGATCTAAATATCGAGATAACCATATTTAAACGTCAAGTTCTCCAACTGCGGCATGTTTTTTAGCGCATTGAGTATTGCCTCAAATACTTTTTGGTTAGAGCGAATTGGTCCAAGCGTAAGTGTTGCAAGTGAATGGAATACGCCCGAGGATAAAGTAGAAAGACAATTTCTTCCAGCAAAAAAACATTTCGATGGTTTTAAGCTTATTTCTCCACAATTGCAACTGGTTGTTTTGATATACATTGGCCATGGCCCATTGGGAATGAAGGTCTCCGTCAGTTTCCATTAAAAAAGAGATGAGTCAAATTCGGAAGCTGTGCTGCTAGTTGTTCGAAATCGACGCAGTGAATTTCAGAAAAACAATAATCCTGTCCTCTTATTATCAACAGTTTCTTGCAGCCGTAACAGCCTGATTCAAGTTTCTTGAAGAATGGCTCGTGAGGAGCTTTATCAGGAAATATAAGTGTTTCAACATCAAAGCCACCGCGTAAGACATTTGCCCAGCAAGTGAAAACGCGGATGCACTCAACTTTTTGCTTGTAGTGAAGTCCCTTGAAAACGAGTGTAAGAAGTTCTGTAGAAAGCCAGTCCATTTTTGATAAAAGATGGGCGAGAAAACGAAGTGGTAAATCAATCAAAAAATTGAGTGGCGCCTTTATCCGCCTATCGTGTCACAAAGATATTTATTTTGTTTACATTAATAAACCACCATTGAAAACATTCATGATAAATAAAAGTAATGTGAAAGTTTTAGCACCAAATTTGTTGCACTCAATGAATGTTAAGTTCAGCCATTAACCCTTTTATGGCGGTGTTGTTGTCAGGTGCGCTTACCATTTCTTTATATTTGACGAATAATAATAAAAATTACAGAAAATCAAATTAGTTATAGAACCCTTAGATGATATCATTTAAGTAATCCCACAGTTTTTGTATTCAAATTGATATTTAATAAAAAAATACAGAAATCCAAAACGTGGATTTAGTGAAACATTAACATACTTTCTTTTGCTTTCAATCATTGGATTGGAATTCAAGTGGCCTTGAATACGAATGTGATAGGATTGTCTGGAATTTTATTCTTAGTATAATATTGTGTGCGTATATATACATGTATGTGGATGAACGCATATGTATAAAATATGAAAGGTTCTTTTTACAAACAGCCATTCGGTAGGCTGACGATAGGCGTGAAAAAAGAAACTCCGTTAGGAATACAAAGTGAACTCTTTAGTAAGCATCTCAATATTCATTTGCTAAAAAAGCAACTCTTATTCATCAGGGATGTCATGAAAGAGTTGATAAAATACACATCTATGTTTGATGACCCTAATTTTTATATTAGAATTTGATATACTATGGATTTGATGAAAGCAAACCATTTCACTTTCCTTAAAAAAAAGGGGGAGAAAGAGTGTTATCATTTGTTATCAGCATTGTAAAAAAAGAGGCATATCTCCAGATATACATACATATCTATATAAATATGTAAAACTTTGAAGAGGTGAAGGAAAAACATTAATCAACAGGTTTAACGAGTAGACTTAATTTTACTAATTGTGTAACAGGCATACAGTTCAACATTGAACTTTGTTTCGTAGTTCATTATTCAATTTGTAGCAAGGTCAAAGAAAAGCAACTGAGACGGGCTACCCTTTGTCGCTCTAGTAGTTTCAATCTCTTCTCCCTTTTTTTATACATTAGAATAGTAGGCAAGTTTTTTAAATGGGTAGTTTCGGGTAGTGAATACCTTTGATTGATGGTAAGTAACCGAGATATCATTGGTATCTGTTTGAAAAAAAACAAATCAATCGAATGCCTGTGATACCAACGACATTTAATAAATTAATTCTCAGACTCACCATGGAATACGGCGATTTGGACCTAAAAAGAGTAACAACGAATATAAAAGGAAGCGGGGCCTAAGGTACAGAATTGGTCGTGGATCTTCACACTCTACTGAAATCTTAAAACCTATTGGCTTCAATCCGCTATTAGTTTAGGTGAGAGCGTCATCAGAAAAAAAAGAAAAAAAAACAAGTGATTGAACTTTAATTTAATAGATTCATTTTTATTTTTTCTTTTTCCCTTTTCTCCCTTTTTCTTTTTTATCTGCTTACTTAAAATTTTTTTAGTACATACATCTTTACATTCTAATCTTTCCCCTTCTCTCTCTTATCTTATAGTTTATCCCTTATATTCATGTACTTGCTTGATACCAACCATGGTTATAAACTATCTAAAAAAACAACCAATAAATCAAGACGTGGAAAGTCACTAGCCAGTTTACAAGAAGCGAGGGCAGCAGCAAAAGCCAAAAAGATACAGCAAGATGATCTTGAAGCCCTTCAAATCACATTTTACGAGATTGAATCATGGATAGAAAAAACATCCCCAGTATTATCACGGATGACCAAAGAGTTGGACAAAGCATCTCATCAATTCAATAAAAGCAACAAGAAGCCGAGGTTAATATCGCCACCCCCATCACAAACTCACATCAGCGAGGATAACGACCCACAATCTATTTTTGGGCAAGTGCCAACTACACTAAAACTCGGCATGCCACCAAAGCTTTCGCTTTTGGATACTGAAAAGCTATCTTCGATGCAGTGGTCACTCACGTTCGAGTCGGGCAATTCAATGCGTTTGGAAACGAATATAAAATCTGTGGAACAACTCATAGACGCTGTCCAAAAAATACGATTGCTTACAGAAAATGGAAATAACGGTCAAAGTGATGCCATCAACAATGCTGCCGCCGCCGCCATCATTGCCACATCAGACGAAGATTATTTTGAGGAGCTTGAGGTATCGTCCTCTTGTTCCGATGGTTCATCTGACGACTCGCTCGTCGAGCTTGATCCTTCTACCGAATACTGGAGAGCAGCACTTTTGAAAAGGCCGAAAGCCTGTCTTGAAAACTATAAACACTGCAACATGAACTTGAGCCGGTTGACAGAGGATGTATCGCCCAATGTGTTGTCGTATATATGCCAGAGTTATTGGGACTGTCTTCATCCAAAGTTCTCAGGTGACTGGGGAAGCTTTTGGGACCGATCCGGAGACCCCAAGCGTAATCAAGTCTGTATTGATTCTGGCTTGGCAATGGTATTTCTGCATATTGTGCGTCACAACAAGAATGCGTGTGCCAATGCTCGAAGCATTGCCTACTATTATTATGATCGAGCAAGGGATGCAATGATGGATTACTTTGACTCACCTGACTGCACTACCATTGAAACACTACTTAATTTGTGTATGCTTTGCGTTTTGTGTAAGCGGGACTCACAATCTAGAATTTATCTTGGACTAGCGAACCGAATGGTACACCAAATGGGGATCCACCAAAGAGAGAAACTCCCAAAAGACAGATTGAATCGAAAAAAGTTTCTTAAACTGTACATGGTGCTCTACTATAACGACATTGCGTCCTCAGTCTATGCTGGAGAACCACCACTTCTTGATGATACCGTAAGCGATATCGATTTTTACGAAATCACCACACTCAACAAAGAGCTTGTTTCAAACGAAGAGGCAAACTATGATGAAAAGACAATTGCAAAAGAGACCTTTTTTGTTCATTTATTGGAGCTAGCCAAGATTGGAAAGCGAATCCAAAAGCTTGCAAAAGAATACCAGGACCAAAACTTACGACATCACCACAGTGGGACTTTACCATTGCGCTGGGCTAAACGGGTGCAGGCATTGGAAATTGCATTAGCCACATGGTTTGAACGATTGCCTATTATGTATCGTGTAGATCCAAAACCTACACGTGTATTCCCCATACTGTCATCGAAATACCACAGCCATATTAACATTCAAATGGATGCCCAGACGATCCGGGAACAATCTGCATTGCTACTCATGCTACAATACCAAACCCAGTGGATTACTCTACACAAGACATTTTTATCACCCAACGTTGTATCGCAACCCGGATCACCCAGTTCGCCCACCTCACCGCCATCGCCTACCACAGTACCAAACTATACGCTACAGCAACGCACAGATAGATCGCTTGCCATTTGCACCGATGCTGCCAAACGCATTGTCATCATGTCTGAGGTGATTACAGAGAGATTTGATTGGTGCGTATGCCAGCAGTTTGTCGCCTGCATTTACCAAGCATCCACGGTGTTTTGCAAGAGCATGCTGGGTAAGGATGCCAACCATGACGCAAGTAAAGCCATGATACAACGTATTATTGCGGTATTGGCAGCCAGTAAACTAAACTACCAAGGACTCCCCGATGATTTGACGGCGTGTTTGAATGAATTCTTGGCAGAGCATGAATGCAACCCAGACGAGCCATCATCGACATTGCGATCTACAGGAGAAGGCTTTGACATGTTTTTGGATCAGATATTTTCGGATGAATCGATGCGTTTACATAGCGTCACTTATAACGATACCTTGTTCAATTCGCCACACATGTTTAAGGATTGCCTGAACCAATCGACAACATTCAAACCACCCTTGACAGCAAAGAAACCAGCACCCAGTGTGGCGATGCTCTCCCTCAACATGCAGAACCCAGCAATGTCCTCAATCGATGATTTGGATTTGGACGAGAGTAACTGGAGGTAAGCGATATTAGTTTCTGATATTGAATTGTTTAATTTAACCAATCTTGTCTATTTTTAGATGTAAATTCTCTTCGTCCAATATCTCTCGCATCATGTAATGATATCGTTGTTTTATATATATACATTTTTCTTGTCATGACTTGATTGGCTGTGCTTTTATTTATATTGTTTTTTTTGGCTTTCTTTTTTTTT
>VCJJ01002101.1:0-19318 GCA_024139415.1 Backusella tarrabulga
TCAGTATACCATTTAAAGGCATGTCGATAGTTAAACTTCATACTGGTATGTTTTTGATAGAGTTTACCAAGGCTGTACTGTGCAACAATATTTCCTTGTTCGGCTGCCAATGTATAGTATTTAAAAGCCAACTTGGTATATTTTCTGACACCGTAACCATGCTGATAAAGAAAAGCCAAGTTCAGTTGAACAGCGGGATCTTCTTGGTCGGATGATTGGTAACGTCTAAATTGATCGGTATAATAATCGATTGCACAATTCAAAATAGATTTATTCTGTTCCATTCGGTATTCGTTCAACTCTCTGATTTTATTTTCTTCCTTGAATTTCTTTGAGGCCCATTCTTCTTCGTCCGAGTTTATCTGGCCGCGACAATGCATCTTGATGTCCTCTTGATAAAGGTTACGTATTCTAATCAAAGCCTTCTTGTACCCCTGAATAGCAGCCTTCGTGTACCACTTATAGGCATCGAGTGTACTTTTACTAGTTCCATAATCAAGTGCGTAAAGATCTCCCAACCTGAACTGGGCCTCCATGTTACCTTGCTCTGCAGAACGATGGATCAATTCAAACGCAATATCAAGGCTATTTTCAACAAAAATGTTGTCATAACAAGCTTTCCCAAGCTCTATTAGAGCAGCCGGATCTCCTTCTTCAGCTTTTGAAACAATATCAGGAGACAATCCTATCAAGTTAACCGTCAGATATTCATGCTTTTTCACAAGGTGAAGAGAAGTTTTTTTTAAAGAAAAAAAAGCTAAAAACTTGATATATAACCTACTCTTTCCTTTTTCAAGAATAATGTTTTCTTCTTGTTCTACTAAAAGAGAATAAACATAAGAGGGTGCCAAGGAATGCTGCCCTACTTGGGATTTCCATTTTTTTTTCTTTTAAAGTAGTCTTCTCTTCCAAGAGTAATGTCATACTTAAAAAAAAAAGACGTATTAGATAATGAAGTTGCTATTTTTCATAGTTAAATAAAAACCATACGCGAAAACACAAGAAAAGCAAAAGACCTGTGAGAATTGTTTTTCACCGAGCCTCACAACTAATAAATTGTACAGCATTAGACAGCTACACTAATTTTACTTTATGTTTAGTAATTGGCTTAACTTAGCTAAGACGTCTTTGAGTTACAAATAAATTTTGGTTTTTATGTTACCTGAAAAGAGTATCAAGTACAGCCAGACATTTATTTTCGATATGTACTTGTGAAATTGGCGATACCCTCTGGGTATATAAGAGTTTGGATTATTTCTCTGGAAGAAAAAAAATATCCAGTTAAGCTACAGGATCTTTAGCTTTGTCTCTAGTGCATTAGAAAGTAAGTTCATGTATCAAAGGCTAAATCCTCAACGTTACCAGAAGCCACCATCAAATCATCGGCTGAGTTTCAACTCCAATCCTAAGGGTCACAACCTTTAGACAGTGCGGCAATGTCTCAAATCAGCTACAAAAATACGCTTCAAATTACTATGATTATTCTATTTCCGTTCAAAAGATGAGAAAGCCGAGAATACATAATTCGGTACAGGCTGCTGTCTTCTCACTTATTATACTTGCACACTTACAAGAATGAATAGCTTGAATTAGATCACTCTTTACAATGTATTTGATATCTTGGTTACAAATACAACTACCACTTTCCATTGGACAATCCAATTATCATGTCCGAACAATACCAGTAAAAACAGGAGGCAGCTTTATATTTTTTTTTCACTACTCTTTTTCAAAAAAGAAAAGGTCACTTGGTTCCACACAATGTCAGGTATTCTCTTTGTATACATGAGATCATTGCAGGCATTGTACTTCATTTTCGGTGGTTTTCTATGTGGAATCTTGGCAAAGACACTCAAACGCTTGATCCGTCAGCCCAGACCAACCAAGATAAAAAGCAGAGGTTACGGCATGCCTTCTTCTCATTCACAGGTGGCTTCGTTTTTTGCAGCCTATTCCAACTTTGAAAGTGGATTCATCAAAGCCGATTGGAGCATTCAGCTTGGGCTGATTGTGGCGAATGTGGTTGCAGTGTCAGTTATATGGTCTCGTGTGCGGTTGGGGCATCATTCCATAGCGCAGGTGACTGTAGGTACAGTGATTGGGATGTTATTTGGATACTTTTGGAATAGATTATGGCATTCTGAGTATTTAGAAGCCTACAGCGATGTTATGCTTTTGTAATTAAATAGAGATAATATATATTTGGCAAGTTTTATTATTGTATGTACTTTATTTTAAGAGGGTTGGTGAATGTAAAGGTGCTGATATTTGATATTTTATATCGTCTAAATACTAATGGTCTTGAAGATGTTCAAACCAGTACTTGCGGTACTGATGACACAACCAGGAATCTGTCTATGGAAGTGCAATTCTTTGATGTCTTCTTGTCCCTGGTGAACAAACAATAATTGAGGAGGAACCTGGACACCGTCCGTTGTAAGACGGCCTTCCTGTTCTGTGTCGGGCTCAACAGATAAATCCCATAATGTAAGTTGGTTATCGGCACCAGCAACAGCCAAAACAGACTCTTCGGTGGGGTGCCATTCGATGGATGTGATGGGGCCATTGTGCCATTTGAATGTGGCAACAGGAGAAGGCTGTTCGCCGGCGCCTGTCTTGAATGTACGAAGATCCCAAACACTGAATATACCATCGTCGTGTCCACTTGCTAATAGATATGATGCCTTCTTGTTCCATGTAATAACATTGATGTCGGAACGAGATGCATGAATGCCAACTGCAGAACGCTTCTTGTTACGGGTATCCCAGATCTTTACGGTTTGATCGGCTGAGCATGAAGCAAACACATTCTGCTCAGTAGGTGACCATTGTAAATCCTCTACAGAAGATCTGTGTTCTTTGAATGGGTTGGATTCCGTATTGCAGCCGGAAGGTGTCAAGACAGTCTGGTAAATACGGCCATTATTATCACCTGTCAAAAGACTATGTCAAGCAATGGGTGAAAGGGGGATTAATACTTGAATGATGCTTGTTTCCATTGTAATATCCATTACTTACCGGCCAGCTTGTAAGCAAGACCAATCCATAGCATAACCCTCGTCACGGCCATGGTTATTAATGGTAGCCAAGGGCTTTTGGCTGAGCTTGGCAGGTGTGCCTGGCACCTCCAGACTTGCCATTGGATCTGTCAAATCCCAAATATGCACTTTACCGGTTTCTGCCCAAGTGGCTGCGATATTCTTCTCCTGTTGTTGAGGCATCACTCTTAATCGATTGACACAGCCGTTGTGAGGAATCGATCTGTATTCTAGGATGGGATCCTCATCCAAAACATCGGGATCGTCTTCATCATCCGAGTCCTCTTGTTGTGTTTTATGTAAGGATGACATCTTCATGACCAAAATTTCGTTATCACGTACACCGGGCATTGAAGTACCAGCAGCTACATACGCAGTGGCAGGATACTACAATAAACAGGATCAATTTACTTATCCCTTTTTTGCTCTCTCTAGTAAAACTTACATTCTTTCTTTCATCGCCCAACTTATCTTCCAAAACATCAAAACTCAAGAATGGAAGACGGACATCCAAGTTGTGGAGCATCACATAGACAGAGGGATCGGCCTCCAACACTTCTCCTTCTGCCAAAGGCTGACCAGGCAAATATAACTTCAATTCCTTATCATCCTCTTCTTCGTCGTTATCGTCGACTTCCATACCTAGAATAATGATATAAAGCACTCAGTATTTTGGGGCTTATAGAGCATTCTCAGGCTATTTACCGTCTTCTTCCATAGCAGCATCCTCTTCAGCAGCGTCTATTTGCTCCTCTTCCTCGATTTCGTCTTCCCAAGCGTCTTCAAACTCGCCCATTTCATTGTTTTCGGCAATGTGTCGAGATTCACCAGTGGCGAACTTGCTGCCGTTTCTCAAGTCGGTTTGATCAGCAGAGCGTTTTGACATGGTGTCGAGTGAGTGGTATGTGTATGAAAGTGGAATGAAAAAAAAAGGTAAAAAAAAAAGAAAAGACAGTCAAAGTGACTTCTGTTTGCTTTTTGTCGCGAATTAGGAAACTTTGTTTTATTAATTTTGATTTGTCCATAAATAAAAGGACATGAGTTCAAATATAGAACTGCATTATGACGATAACAATTGAAAAAATAACAAATAAATAGTTTTGTTTCTCTTCTTTTTTACTTTTATCTTTGGAAATGAACAAACTACCCTCTGATATCTTGAACAGCATATTCATTCAGCTTCCCTTCCCACAAAAGAAGGAATGCATGTTTGTTTGTCGGTCGTGGGAGAATATTATAAAAAACAAATGCCTTTTCCATACTCTCGAGATCGGTGACAAAGGGCGCTATCAGGAATTCATGAACATGATGACACAGACGCCTTCCCTCAGGACACAGGTCGTAGACTTGGCCATTTGCGTTTATTGGCAGTCTCAAAACATAAATAATGTCATTGAATACTTTCCAAACCTCGAGCATTTTTCGTTTTCGAGCAAGTTTTCAGAAAATGATTATATTGATTCACAAATGACGACCTCAGATTCTCGAATGAGGTATATACGCGATGTAGACTCCTGTACGTTCTTGCGCTCTTTAGTAAGGGCTGGTCTCTGTTCTCGTCTCGAAGAGATATCTGTTGCCTACTTTGACGCCAGCCTGGTATTGCCAGTTTTGAACAACATGCCTGCTTTAAAACACCTATCGTTGGACCGCAGATATATTACGATTGCTCAGCTAGAAACGTTGCACAAGGATCTTCCAACTTTAGAATACCTTGGAGTGGGCATTGAATTTGACGATGAGGATAGCAGCAGCGATATTCCCAAAATTATTACACCAGCTGCCTCGATTACCAAAATGCATGTATCCATGGAAAATGTGTTTGATGAAGATCAAACCAGTTGGCTTCTTTATGCATCTAAAAAGTATCCAAACTTGAAAGAATATTACCTTTCATTTGAAACTAATTATTACGATGACATGGACAAGGAATCATTCAACAATATATATTCCACATCATACACACCATTTTTGCAAACACTTGGTCCTCAGTTACAAGCAATGCATCTTCCTGGCGCCCAATTTAACAACTTTAAAATATTTAAGAAACTGGATGAGCATGAGTGTCAAATCAAGAATATAACTATAGACTCTGACGCCGAAAACAGTTGGTGTTTGCCCTTATCCCAATCGAATCAAGCTAAATATATACATGATCTCTGGATTTTTTATGTTAAACCTTGCTCATTTGATTGGCTTAAAAGTATGAAGGCACTCAGGTCACTTCGCATAAATTTCGATAGCGACGACTTTAAAGGCGACCAAGTGGTTGACATAAACACAGTTTTCAAGTCATGTTCAAAAACGGTCAAATCTGTCCATTTCAATTATGCCAATTACGGTGTAAGTGGTGACTTCGACGAGACATTCCCGATTGAAGAGTTGCAACTAGACTCCGGTCTGGCTCCAGTAAATATAGGACAATATATCGCAAATTGTCTACCCAACCTACACATCTTGTACCTGAACGGAAGCTTGATGAGTACTTCGGATTTGATATTACCTAATCATCATTTTTCATACGTTCGCCTCTATCTTTCAGGCGCAAAACAATATGGCAACTTTGCACTGACAATAAAAAGGGACCACGGGCGCTATCTTTTCAGAACCAAGAGCAAAAAAACTCATGTACACATGTCAAACTATGATAAATTAATCAAGCCAATACCCGAGGATGACTTTAGTGGAGAGCCTTTTGTAGATTTAGTGTTTGGCTCTGTTAGAAAACTGCTGCTTCAAAATTACCAAGTACTTTTAAATTAATTAATTAATAAAACATGTATATTACTATTTGCTACGTGAATGACCATTGATATAAAATAGAAGAAAATGAAATTGTTTTAATTTTAATAAAGAGTCTAAATCCGTACATTTTTTTTTTCGTAACAGGACTGTTCTCAATTGATCATGTTTAAAGGTAAGGATCAGGTCAGCTTTCTCATTGAATCAAGCTTAACTCGAGTGATACAACATTCTTAATTATATAAATGGTAATGACCAGTTTTATTTATTTACTGTCCTTCTCTTTTTAATATTAGTTACTTTTATACTGATCCTTATTTTACATGGATAGACTTCCAACGGAGATATTACAAAAAATATTTAAGTTGCTTCACCAGCAAGATAAAATGGAGAGCATGACTGTGTGCCAGAAATGGGCTCAGATAATAGAGCATTCTTGCCTATTTCACACTTTACTTGTAAACGGTAAAAATGCATTAGAGCAAATGACAAAGACGCTTAAAGAAAAACCTCAAAAAGCCACTCAAGTGGAATGCTTGCTGATTTCAGCGCACAATTGCAACTCTATCGATTTGGATAACATTTGCTTGCTTTTACCTCATTTACGCTTCTTGTTTATAAATGCGACAATCACTGGATTCAGCGAAAAACGGCATGTATCACAGCCATGGAGCAATTATATTGAGCATATGATTATATTAAATAACAGATTGGGGGTCAATTTTTTATCTTGTGGTGAATTTAGCAAATTAACCAACCTCACTTTGCATGGTCTTCATATTACAAAATCCAATCCAGTGATAAATATGTTATCGAAAGCGCCCAACTTGACTCATTTAAAAACACGCGATGTCCATTTATCGATTGCTGGATTCGAATTGCTTCATAATAATCTACCGTCATTGAAATCACTTTCATTGTCACATTCAACTCTTGAATCAGGTCGATTACCATATGAAACCATACCTTGTGGTCTCGTCTCAGAGTTCCGTGTCGACTTTATAGATCAGGATATCAGGAAACAGTTCATGTGGCTTGAATATATAACCACAAAGTACCCAAATATTTCAACATTAGAAATCATCAATCATAACGCAAGATACAATGACCAAGACAGGGAATATGTAAAGATGCTACGGCTGCCAGAAAGACAAATATCTAATTTCAAAAAGCTTGGACATCACTTAAAGACATTGACACTTGATTCTCACATTTTGCCCCAGAAACTATTTGACCATATGGAGTTCACCGCTATCCAACTAAAGCATTTAATACTTCCATCATCGAATTTTTTCCCAATGATTGAATATATGAAGATATCAAGACAATTTAATAGCATCGAAACGCTTGAATTGGGAAAGGTGTTTCCCGAAAATCTGCATTGGCTTAAAGAGATGCCAAGGTTAAAAAAATTCGCTTTGAAAATGACCAGTGTATCTCTTCTTGACTCTATTTTGAAAGAGTGTCCTCCAGCGCTCGAGTCCCTTGAACTAGATTGTGACGGTCATTACTTGCTATACAATGACTCAAAGGTATCGTTCTCCATCAAATGTTTAGTCGTCAAAGCAGCCTATCTTCCCGAAGCCATTGAGAATTTCATATCAGAACAGCTACCCATGTTGACTAGTTTAAGCCTTATTGATTGTCATTTTAAAGAACAAATACTCAGGATACCAAAACATCACCTTTTTTACTTTAGGGCGGGTGCCATTGTTTTGGTCAGAACGCCAAATGACAAGAGGATTTATAGTTCACGTTTTGGTACAGATGTGTTGAATTCAGCCAGATCTTATCAAAATAGTCATTTAACTTCGCTCTATCCTTACACAGAGGCCGTAACCTATAACCCATCTGGACATTATCCACACTTTGTTTTAGTATGCGCTTCAGTCCGAAATGTCGATACGTTGTGATTCTTTTTTTTATTTTCATTTTGGTGTGATTTTTTTTTTAAAATGCGATAACATTCTTTGCTGACAAGGAGTGTAGTCAGCTTAATAAACATTTAACACTTTAACACATGGATAATTAAAAAAGAAGAAATATTTTAGTACCTGTAATGCTTATTAAAGCAATTTTTTTTAAATCATGAAAGAAGTATCACTGCGTTTTAGACCTTCTATATTTATTTCGTTAGTATAGAATTTGTCTAAAAAAAGAGAATTTTACATTGAAATGCCACTTTTGAGAGAGTTGTACGGCATGGTTTATTCATTTAAATAGTGTAATATCAGAGAGAATTTTTCACTCAAATAATTACTTTTATTCACCAAAAAAAAAAAAAGTGCGTGAGTTATTATTGTAGGTCCACAATACAATTCTCAAGTATACATTTGACGGCTTAAAACGTTTAAAAAGTAACCTGTCAACCTTTTAAACCAAATGAAACTTCATTTTTTTTACGACCCCTAGTGTGGTTAGAATGTACATACATCGATAATATCTGTAACGTAATGTTTTACATTAATAAAAAAGAATTTTCATCAAAAAATCCACTCGATACTGGATCAGTTATCGTAAGAATTTAACGAGATTTTGAGATAAAGGATCACATAATTCCTTTTCCATAAATTCAAAATCACAATTCCTTTGTGGAGCAAAAAAGTTCTTGTTACAATTGAAAGTTTTTACTGTTACACGGTTTAAATGGCATGATGCGCAGGTTCTGATCGAACATCCGCAGCCACCAAATTCATAACCATTTATGGATCACATACACCCCCTGTTCCCCCCTTTTTTTTTACCATCTTCCTCTTTTACACTTCTTTTACTTTTTTTATTTATTTATTCATGAATCAGTTACCGACAGAAATATTTAATGAAGTATTCACTTATCTTCACCAAAAAGATAAAGTAGAGTGTATACTTGTTTGTCGTCACTGGAGAAATACAATAGAAAGCTTCACTCTTTTTCACACTGTCCGTATATCTTCTCTGGAGAGCCTAGAGATCATAACAAAAAAACTAAAGGAGAACCCAAGCTATGGTAACCAAGTAGAAAGGCTAGCTCTGCTTATTGTTAGACCATC
The DNA here is from genome assembly GCA_024139415.1 of Backusella tarrabulga. Classification (NCBI taxonomy): domain Eukaryota; kingdom Fungi; phylum Mucoromycota; class Mucoromycetes; order Mucorales; family Backusellaceae; genus Backusella; species Backusella tarrabulga. The sequence goes on from VCJJ01002101.1 coordinate 8,810, forward strand.
GGTGAACCCAACACAGCTTCTTTTATTACTTCCCAATCTTCGTGCTCTACATATATATAACGGTGATAACAGGTTGATTATTGACCATGGGGCTCAGCTTCCTTTCTTAGATAACATCAGATTTATTGCCGAAAACTCAATGAACTCGATGCTACGACAGCTCTTGACCGTTTCTTACTTTGCCAATCTAACCATCCTTGCCATCACCGATTTTGCTGAGTCTGGTATTACGATGCTTGAGCACGCACCTGCGCTGGTCAAGCTGACTTTGGATATGGGAGACATTACCTTTGAAGGGCTCGAGTTTATTCATGAAAAGTTACCTTTGCTTCGCACAATCCGGATGATCAGTATGGACGTGAGCGACTTTGAGTTTTATTGCGAGATTAAACCGGCGCCTTTGGTAACAAAATGCGCTTTTCAATATTTGGAGTTTGCGGGAGAATCAGATAAATTCTTGCTGAAATATGTCAGCCAAAAGTACCCAAACCTTAAACAGTTCAGATATGTCAATGATGTTGTTATGGAAGAGGGTGATGATGTACGTATTAATACACAGGGCTGGAAACCATTCTTCAAAACATTGGGACCAAAGTTAGAGTCAGTCGCCATTCGACAGGAACGGGGTCTAATGGATGTAGTGAGTATCATGGATGATGCCAATTGTGAACTCAAATCCTTGGTGCTAAGCTCTTTAAAAATGAGTGAGGACATTTGTAAATTGGATCAATCAAACCAAGTTAAATATACCAAGAAACTTGTACTCGAGGATATACACTGCGAGACTTTTGGTTGGTTAAAGGAGCTCAAAGTACTTGAGGAGTTGACGCTGGTATCTTGTCACTTTGACGCACCACTGGAGATCGAGATAACCGATATTCTAAATATGTGTAGCCCCACAACTTTTAAACAACTTACAATTCAACACACAAATTTATCTTTTAATTTCGAAGAGGCAAAACCCTACAATCTAACAAAAATTTCATTGGATATGGCCAAATTTTCTCAAGGACTGGATAAATTTATCTCAAGGTACCTCCCTCAACTTTCTCAACTGGAACTTATGAAGTGTAAACTAGAGGGCAGTACTTTCAACTTGAGCACGTTAAACCTCTCCTCCTTGTTTATAGTAGAAAATTTTTCCCCATCAGACCACAATATACTGGTGCTTACCCTTGGAGACAATCAAAAACGATGGTATACTGCTGAACGTGATAGCATGTACATTGGCTTCTATAATGACTCTGATAATAGCGATATTGGTTTATATCCTCCAGCAAAGTCTTGGGCAGCAAATGATATAGAGAAATTTCCCTTTTTTACTGTATTGTGTCATTCTGTAAAGAATGTGCTTATTTCTAATTACCAAAATTTCATATAAAATGTACATATACATATATATATATATATTAAAAAAAAAAATAAAAAAGTAATAATTATTTGATTTTAAAGAGATATCCAAGAAGGGGGGGGGAAGCTATTTTTTTTTTTAAAAAAAAAATACTTTATTCATACTATTTCAATAGGCCCATACATTTAAATAACTTGGGGATAACTATACCAATGATGATAGGATAAATATAGAAATAATCATAGTTTGTGTTTAACTGAAATTCCAAAATGTTTGTAAACCTAACAGTGGGGTTTTAACTTTTCTTACATTTGCTCCGTCTCGATAGCAGTTGCATCAGCATCTGGATTTAATCTTCTCGATCTGCGGTTGGATGAATTGTCTCGTGGAACGTTTTCACTAAGCGTCGTGGATCCAGGATCTTCCTTCTTTACTCTTCTCTTTCGTACAAATCCAGATATTTGGCGTGAATGCAAAGTAGGATCGGGTATGCTATGGTTTGGATCGTTCTTGTACATTCTGTAGTATCTGGCAGCGGTGTGCTTGGCTATACCGGCTAGTTTTCCTGCGCTGATTACACTCATCTTGTTATTCACAATGTAATTGATTAAGTCGCTCAATTGTTCTCGCGTAGGCGTTTTGTGGGGTGTTGCTGGAACAGGTATCTTGCGTTCTGGATCTCTCAAGTATCGTTTGTAGTACTTGCACGCACTTGTAATTGGTATATCGGTCTTTTCTGCTGCGGACGTTACACCCATTTTATCATCAACGATGTATCGAATGAGCTGCTTTACTTGTTCCTGTCTCTGAGGGCAAGACCTGTTGGAGTTATCAATTTTTGGCTCAGCAACCTCCTTCTTGGGATCATTTAGGTACCGGTAGTAGTACTTGGATGCGGTAGTACTGTTGATTTTAACTTTGGCTCCAGCGGCTCGGATGCTCATATTATCATCAATTATATAGCTGATGAGTTTCTTGACTTGATCGTGCGAGCAGCATTGACCAGTACCGTCGGCGGGATTGAATGGGACAGGAATTTCGTGCTTGGGATCATTTCAATACTGTCTGTAAAATTTCTTGCCGTTCCATAACGATAGGTTTGCCTTCACCGATGCTTCGCTTACCGTCATTTTGTCATTGACAATGTAACCAATTAAGTTTTTCACTTGCTCTGGTGTGGAACGAGGTCTTTGTATGGAATATCGCTTGATTGGTGAAGGAATGGCTTGGTTGGGATCGTCTGTATAAAGTTTATAATATCTTCGACCTGATTTATTCGACATGTTTACCTTTTCTGAAGCTTCTTTTATACTCATGTTGTCGTTTTTGACGAGTCTAATCATTGCGCTGATTTGATCTTGTGTGCAGAACGTATATTTAGGGGTCGTATTTCTCACAACTGGAATATTCCGATCCGGATCATTGATATATTTCGTATAGTATTTTTTAGCGGTTTTAGTACACATTCTTGATTTTTGTGCGGCTTCAGCAAGAGTCATTTTATCGCGCTCGATATAATCAATAAGCGTCTTTATTCTGTTGTATGTGCAGAATTGGGTAGGGTTAGGAGTGATTGGTTTTGGTGTAGGTATCGCATGATCAGGGTCGTTTAAATATCGCAAATAGTAGTTGTTGCCTGATTTACGCCCCATGCCCGCTTTATCTGAGGCTTGATTAATAGACATTTTGTCGTTTACGATGTAACTAATCAACGCTTTTATTTGGTCATGTGTAAAGCTTTTGCTTGCACTCTTCTCCCTTGGTACAGGGATTTCATGGTTTGAGCTGTTTAAATATTGTTGATAGTAAAATTTGGCAGTAGAAGGAGACATATTTGTCTTTTTCGAAGCTTCGAGTTTAGTCATTTTGTCATCTTCGATGTATCCAATTAGTGCCTTTATTTGTTCATGGGTAATGGGAGGACAGTAACCGGGCATTCTTTTTTGTGGTACTGCAACCTTGTGATCAGGATCTGCCAAGTAGCGATTGTAGTATTTTCTGGCAGTAGGAAGGCATATCTTTGCTTTGTCTGAGGCATTTTTTAAAGTCATTCCATCATCCACAATATAGCCGATTAGTCTTTTTACTTGGTCATGTGAGCATATACCGCGACTTGCCAAAGGTTGATGCATTTGTTCGCTGGCTACGGAGTCTATTTCTGAGGACTTAATTCGTTCTGGGGAATTTGGTGGAGGTCCTTTAAGTTGATCTTCTTCGAACTTGACTTCAGAATGAGACGTGCATTTGTTGCTAGTTGTTGCTCTTCTTTTTGATATCGTGCTTCTGTTTCTTGTTTTATTACTGATACCATTCAAAAGCAAACTTGGTTTAACTTCTTCCTCGTGTTCTTCTCTCTTAATTACTATGCCAGATGTTTGGCTTCTAGTTTTGGCCATTTTTTATATTTATTGAAAAATATAATAATAAAAAATAAAGAAGGAAGGAAAGAAAAATAAAATGAATAAAGACGCGTTTTAAAGTGTTTCAAATTTTGTTTGTTTGTTTGTTTGTTTTGAAACAAATTAATTCCGAGCTTGAAGGCTTTACCGATCTACAATCTTCAATGGAAGATGATGAGAATTATGATCAAAAATATAAGATAAAGTCATATAAAGAGGGATTTACATAAACTCATAAGTATCCATCATAGTTGGAGAAGATGTTGGGGGATCTATCAACAGAATAAATATCTCCATATATATTGCTATTTGACGTAACGCAGTTGCAAAAATAAAAGAAAATAAAGGCAGAGTAAAGGTGGATAGTAAAAATAAGTTTAAACTGAAGGTTACCCTTTTACTCTTTATTAATGTGAGTTATTTATATAGGATACTATGAACAATATTTATTAGTTTAATACATAGTGATTATCAGTAGACTGGTTTTGTTTGGCATGCAACAGTCAGTTCTTTCTTTACGAGTTGTATGTTGGTGGTTTCATTATGATTTTTGGGTCTCTTGTGCTGCTCGAGAGTTGACTATAGTCTCTTCTTCTCCAACTTCATTTTGGGCTTTTGCTGGATCCTTCATTCTGATCTGGCTTGATTGACTTTTCTGATGACTGCTCACTTTGAATTACTTTTCATCTTGATTTTTTTGAGATGGGTAAAAGTCTTCCTCTGGCATCCCTTTTTCTTTTTCGAATTGCTCTGCCTGCTTTCTTTATATTTGACATGCTAATATTGATATGACTTGAGCGAAAAAAAGAAAATAACAAAATGAATTTGACTCATCCACTTGTTGGTGACCGTTCCTTCTGGATTCACAAAGACAGGGTTGCACGCACTAATGTATTTTAGGAGTGTTAAAACTTACCGTCAAGGATATATATTGATACGATGCTATTGAAAAGCCTTAGAAGATTTGAAAACTGATATTTTTATTAAAAGGTACATTGGGAAAAAAAAAGTTAGGATGAGCATTTAGACCGAATAATCTTAAAGTGTCGCTTGGCATTTCGCGGCTTCAGTAAACCTCGCTTTCTATTTGCACGTAGAATAGTCAAATAATAACTTGACTCTTCATGGAAAGTACTTTCTGTTTCCAGTGAATATACCCATCCTCCTTCTTGATTTCGTATAAATACGTGTGTAACTTCGTTGTTTGGGTTCTTACTTCTCTTCATTACCCTCGAGAACCATTTATAAGCCTTTCCATAATTTTGAGGAACACCTTTACCATAAAAGTACAACAGACCCAAGTTATAAAAACCTCCTAGAGGCTCGTATTTAGCGGCCATCTTGTAGTATCGGAATGCTAATAAATAGTTTTGTTGAACGCCATCTCCATATTCATAAAGGAGCCCAATGCTTCGTAGAGAGTACCCTTTATTACGAATCTTCATCTTTTTGTACCATTTCAGTGCCTTTGAAAAATGCTGAATATCTTCACTACCTGCGTGATACATCGTACCAAGGTAGTATGCAATATTGTTTTCCAAGTCATTTGCAATTCTTGTATACCACTCAACAGCCTGCCCATAATCTTTATTTGCCATGCCGTATCCAAGTCTATACATATCTCCAAGATACCTTTGTGCCTCTCGGTCACCTTCTTTCGCTGCTCTTTTAAAATAGATAAACGAGATTTCAAAATCAGTTTCGTCATAATACCTCTTTCCCAGATCACAGCAGTCTTTTTTGTCCATTTGGTTGGCAGACAGCTTAAACCACGTAATAGCTTTGTTACGATTCTTGTCAACACCATGTCCATGAAGATACATATCCCCTAGTTGAGATTGGGCATCCAGATAACCTTGCTCTGCTGATAGAGTTAAATATTGACAGGCCTTGGTAAAATTTTTTGGAACAATTGTAACAAAGGAAGAAGACTGAAGAGATCGACGAACAGGAGGGCAAAATGATGGATTATCTTTATTGTTATGGTTCCTTCTTTTTTTTCTTTGATGAGGTAATCCAAAAAGCTTTGATTCATGGCTTTCCTTCTCGGATAGATCTAGATCCGCTTCTTCATTTGATGTTATTCCGTTGTAATAAACCATTCCAAGTTGGTATTGCTGTATTCTGCCTATATCCTTCTGTATTATATCGTATGTCTCTAGTCGTTTGAGAAAATTATTTTCTTTATCTGGATTTTCTGAGTCGTAATCCACAGTTATGTATTCTTTTGCCTCTGAATAACCAAATTTATTGTACGACCGAGTGAAGTATTTCAAAGCCTCCTCTTCATCTTCTTCTACACCAAGTCCATATTTGTACAACGACCCAAGTTTGAAACACATGCGGCCTAAAACATCATTGTAGCTGATATCGTTTCTTTTGCTGTATTTCTCGAAATTAGATAATATTTGAAAAAGTCTTTTGTAAAATACAGATTCGTATGGTTTGTCGTCGTAAAGTTCATGTAAACTTGATATTACATTGGAGTTCCCCTGTAGGTAAGAACGGGTATACCATTTCAGTGCTTCAAAAAGGTTTTTCTCCATCAATTCACCGTTCTCGTACAATCTCCCCAGAGAATATTGTGATCCAGAGTGCCCCAACTCTGCTGCAGTTATATAACAGTTGAAGGCTTTTTCTGGGTCAGTTTCTATTCCGTACCCGTAATGATACGCTGTACCCAATCTATAAATAGCACTGCTACTTCCCTGTTCTTTTGCCAAGTTATATAGTTCAAGAGACTTGATATAGTCTTGATCGACCCCTAAGCCCTTCTCGTACATTCGTCCCAAGCGATACCGTGCCTCTTTATGCTCGTTATCAGCAGCAATTGTATACCACTTTAAAGCTTCTAGATGAACTACTGCTACCTTTTCATAAAACACACCAAGCTCATATTGAACATTGACATTTCCATTTTCAGCGACACATTCACACATTAGAATAATTCGGTCTTCCTTCTCTTTTGTACTGGATTCTTCGGTAATGTTTAGAACTTCATAGGATAAGATATGTCCTAGGTCAGAGGCTCTCTTGTAGAGTTCGTATGCTTTTAGGTAATCCAACTCAACACCTTTATTATGGAGATACATATGTGCTAATCTATAGAGAGCATCTTCGTGATCTCGTTCAGCAGCGTATTCATAAAGGCAGACAGCTTTTCCATAGTCTTGCAATATACCTCGTCCATCTTCGTAAAGCGTGCCTAGCCTGTAGATAGCATCTGTAACTCCTCCATATGAAGCCATAACATACCACTCGAATGGATTCTCTGATACCTCTTGCGCTTCAAATATTCTCCCAAGTTGATACTGTACAGCAGTGAAACCTTCTTCTCTTGCCATGGTTTTCAACATAAGCATCTGAATTTCTTGATTAATTCGGATAGGAAGATCCCCTTCAGAAACATCCAATGGACAATCAGCATATCCTTCTTCTTCTTCTTCTTCTGGTTCTGATTGTGGATCTATATTTTCTAAAGATCGTAACAGAGCCTTGGAGGCTCCCTGGTGCCCCATATTAGCAGCTTCAGTAAATAAGAGAAAGGCCATGACTACATTTTGTATAAGACCAAGACCATCCAGATACATACACCCAAGTCTAAACATTGCATTGCTTTCTCGTTCTTCACATGCTTTTTTATAGTAGTAAATGGCTGCTCTGAAGCTCTTGATTCTCCCTCGACCTTCTTCATACATAAGACCCAGTCTGAAATAAGCTCTGGGATCACCTTTAGTCCCGGCCTTGAAATACCATTTTACTGCCTTCTGATAGTCTTTTTTTAAAGCCTTTTCAATTCCAGTTTCATACGTGTATCCGATATTAAACTCCAAGGGTGCAATGTTTTGTTCAGAAACGGAAATAAACATGTCCATCACCTTGTTGTAATTGTACATTCCAATACCGCAATTGATTGGAACATCGAACAAGAGTTTTGCTTTACTGTGTCCTTGGTCAGCTGCTTTCTTAAATAAATCAAAAGCCTTTATATAATCCAGGTCGACAGACTTTCCTTTTAAACATTTGCAAGCCATTTTGTATTGCGAGTTTTTGTTTCCAGATTCCACTGATTGGTTCCGATAGGTTTTGGCCTTGGTGAGATTCCTTTTTATATATATTCCTTCTTCGTATATTCCTCCAAGTCTATACTGAGCACTTGAGCTGCCTAAACGCGCTGCACTTGTAAACATTTTAAGTCCCATTTTCTTGTCTTCTTTGAGTACGGAGCCATTCCAAAACAATTGACCAAGAACATAAAATGCGTTGACGTTTCCTTTCATAGCAGATACTCTATACCATTCTATTGCCTCTTCATAGCTTTTTGATAGACCTCTCCCGTAGAACCTTAGTACCCCCAGTTCAAATTGAGCATCTCTATTACCTTGATCAGCAGACATCGTGAACCATTTACTTGCTTCTAAAGGATCCTTTCTCACACCAAGCCCTTTGTCATACAGGATACCCAAGTTGAGCTGTCCCTTGGCGCTCCTTTTTCGAGTACTTCTTTCCGACCATAAACTTGATTTATAGTAGTTTTGTTCTATTGCATCCCCTTCAGCGTACATCTCTGCTATTTTTATTTTGGCCTCTGGTAACTCTGCTTTTGCTGCATTCTGTATCCATTTAAAGCCTGTATACTGATCCTGGACAAAATCCTCGCCGTTGAAATATTTCAACCCAATCTGATACATTCCATGTCCATCACTAACTAAAGCATGTTTGGCCAAGATTTTCAATTTCGCAATATTTTCTAAATCGCTCAAGTGAGTGATATCATGCCGAAGCTTTGAATGCAGTCGCCTTTTCACGGATGGGGTTGTGGAGTATTGAGAGTAGTTTGGTTCTATAAATTTTTGCTCCATTTCTTCTTCATCCTCATCTTGATCTTGTACTTCATATTCTTCACAAGCAATGAACCCATTTTGATGCAACTGATGCAAGCAGTTTTGTGCCACACTATTGCCCTGTTGTGCTGCAAGCATATACCACTTGGCTGCTTCTATATAATTATGTTCAGCACCTTCTCTACCCTTTCGGTACAATCTTCCCAAGTTCAATTGAGCATCTGTGTTTCCAGCTTTTGCGGATTTGGTGTACCAATATAATGCAGATTCATAGTCGACCTGTGTGCCCAACCCTTTTTCATAAAAATGGGCGAGGCATTTTTGTGCGGCAATGTTCCCACCTTCAGCAGCATCCAAGTAACAAGAAAATGCTTTTTTATAGTGAAATTTGATGTCTGGATCATGCTCGTATAAGCAACCCAAGTTGTACTTTGCGTCTGTATAACCGATATTGGCTGCTTTTTTATAAAACGCAATGGCCCTTTTACTATATCTTTTGACACCATAACCATGCTGGTATAAAAAAGCTAGGTTTTGTAAAATGTCGCCGTTAGGCTCATCACTAGATTGATATCTCCTAAACTGCATAATATAATGGTCCAATGCACCGTTCAAAATCGGCTTTAATTGCTGTAGTCTATATTCGTTTAATTCTCGAATACTATTTTTAATTTTGAAATCACTGTTATCCCATTCTTCTTCGCCTTTGTTTAACTGACCACGGCAGTGCATCATGAGATCGTTTTGGTAGTGGTTATGAATACGTATAAGGGCTTTTTTGTAACCTTGAATTGCTGCTCTAGTATAATATTCGAGTGCTTTATTATGATCTTTTTCTTCGACTCCTTGTCCAAGCGCATATAAATCTGCCAATCGGAATTGTGCCTCCATGTTGTCTTGCTCTGCTGAAAGCTGTATCCATTTGAATGCTTTGAAACAATTGTTCTCCAGATAAATTGAGTTGAAATAAGCCTTTCCAATTGTGAGTTGCGCATGAGAGTCACCAAGCATTGCATCTTCAGTAATAGTATGATCAAGGTCAAGGTCTTCCATTACATCAGCTATAAACGTTAGAAGCCAGCCGAAAATAAGAGAAAGTACCGATTAGTTAAAACACAATAATCTTTGTTTATGTAATGAATATATATATACCTTCTTGGAATTTGAAAGCAATAGTTTCAATGGATGTTATTTCTAGGGTTTCCGGATGAAAATATTTGCCTTTATCTGGTAACTCATGGTTTAAAAAATTAAATAGAGAAAAGTTAAATTCACTAAAATATTTAACTGAATTGATTAGCTATCGCCATGGGAAAGCGATGTACCTTCGTCAGTTTCTTTGCATTTATCTGCTATTTTATTGAACAGTCTATCCATTTTCTTTTTCTTGAGGCAAAATAAAAATAAAAATAAAAATAAAAATAAAAATAAAAGAGGAGGAGGAAGAGGAAGAAAGAAGAATAAGCTATTTCTGGCTCAGCTTTTATTGCTTTGCTAGAAACTTCTTGTATTACACACCTTATTTTATCATTGGCTTCCAAAAAATCTGGAAAATCATTTGTGATATCATTTTAAAGAACAGCGTGTCAGGTTATTGCAGTTTTGGTTTTAGTCCGTAAAAATAAATTGAGGTGATTAAACATAGTAATGCTCAGAATCAGAAATTATTACTTGAAATCTTCTATAAACCAATATTTTGTATACTATCTCGACAAAGGTAAGCGCCATTCTCTAGAATGACATGAGATAGTATGCACTCCCATGTAAATTTAATATAATTGCAACACTATTGTATTTGAGATCACCATAAACCTTAAAATAAAGAAAATATAGAAAACATAGAAAACAATAGTGTAACATTTTGACCACCAGCGTATCACATTTTTTTTTTTTTTTTTTTAAAAAAAAAAAAAAA
>VCJJ01002103.1:0-12101 GCA_024139415.1 Backusella tarrabulga
TATATTAATTTGAAATAAAAATAAAAAATATGATTGGCTGATTTGAAATAGTGACGCTACAACTACACGGATTTTTTTTTTGTAATGATAATAAAATGTTTATTAATAATATCACACGTCACAATGAGCGGTATGTTTGGGAAATTACAACTTAAAATAGAAAGGGAAAATTAAAAACTATTTTGCGTATATCTTGTGAAGTACCAAGTCAGGTTGAGATGGCACATGTTCAATGATAAAGAGCCAGTGGTAGCGCCAAATTGCCCAGAGAATTTTTGAGACGAGAATCTTGAGTGTTTTGTTCTTGACCAGCTTAAACTTAGAGAGGCGAAAGACGAGGGAAGCGATATCAGCAACCGTAAAGGCCATATGCGGGGCGAAACGGGATAAAGCTTGTTACCATATAATATATTTAAAAGGACAAGAGATGAAAAAATGGATATGGTCTTCAGGTTCAGTTAAACATATTGAGCATATTGGTAGGCGAGAAGAATCAAAGCGTACTAAATTCTTTTGACAATATACTTTCCTAAACAATATTCGGTACCAAAGGGAACGAGCAGTGGGATCTAGAGGGAGTGTCCAGAATTCACGCCAAGTATGAGCATCTAAAGTAAGTGGACACAAAAATGGCAGCATAGACAAAGTTTGTTGGCGACGAAAGGAACGGGACTCAAAGTCTCGCCAGTCTGGGGCTGAGCTAAATGCCTTTGTAAAGGGCGTATCATCAATATGACCGGCGGTTTCGGTAAGGATATGGAGATATGGCAGTAAGCACAGAGAGTGATTTTCAAGTTCCTGTACCATTTTTTTGGCTAGCAACGGGTAAGGAGGTTGATCAGCTGGGAATAGAGGTCTGAGACATTCTGTGGCAGGATCAAAAGTAAAAAATGGTACCCCCGAAGTACAGATGATCTGGATTTGTGGAGCCAGTGGGCGGGTTCAAGACCATCAAAAAGGTTGATAGCAGGGAACTGTAAAAAGGTCTGGACGGAGCATTCCAAGTCAATAAGAGCAAGGGGAGGAAAAGCATCAAATGTTCGGAAGAGACTCTGGTCGATACACCCAAGGTGATGGTCAACTACGCGGATTTTACGAAACCGCTAGATAAATACTGTTATTGAAGTGCATAAAATATCACCAACGTATTGTTGAGCCATCAATACTATTTTGAGTATCTTGATTGTTAGAGAAACTATACAGATGTTTTCAGAACCCTTCGATATAAAACAAAAGTCAACTGAGTACTTGTTTTAAGAAGGAATGATCATTTAAAACCAGAGAATAAAGACTAGAAAGGTGAATATCATCATCGCCACTATTGTACTGTTTTTTCCAAGAAATTGAGAAAAAATTACAAATTAATGAGAAAAAAAATATAAAAAACCCATTCATGTACAAAGACAATCAATATTGTAGATACCAAGAATTGGAAAAGTTCATCAGTAGAGTTAAGGGCTATTAAAGAACGAAATGCCTGTTTTTTGGATGTGGGTTAATAATAAAAGCCTAACCTCCCTTAACCCATTTTCTTTCTCACCAGCTTTTTCTCATTAATTTGAATAATTTTTCTTATTAATTTGAATACATTTTCTCATTAATTTGGAAATCTTTCTCAATTTCTTAAAAAAACGCAATATGCAATAAAAATGAGCGACAGGCCTTTTATCAACTTGAACCATTTTTAGTCGATATTCCAGGAAAAAAGGGGCTATATTGAACCTTAAATATTCAACTTTTCTGGCCCCCTTTTTTTTGGGTTCCCAGAAATGTGTTTTCTAACTCTCACTGTCATAGCTGTTGTTACATTTGCTCATAGCTTGATTAATTTCCCAGAAAACAAGTTGAAACAAACCAACGAGATCCTTCAAAAGTTGAAAAAAACTACGTGATATTCAAGCTGTTGATACTAAGAATGTATTTAAGTAGGTAGTGCCACACATATTTTACCTGCTGCTGAAATAGGATATTCATCTTGAAAACTCAACAAAAAAATCTTTGAAAAGAATAACTCAAGAATCATATTATTGTTTTGTTATCTTAAAGTAGATTGATAATCGAAGAGAGAACACATGTTGTACATAGTTTCTTTTATGATAATAATCATTGGTGATGCATGATCTGAAGAATTGCTGCCAAAGATTTTCATCCAAAATTAATGAAGCAACAGCCCCTTAACCTGATGTCAATCTGATGTCAACCAATATCTTGGCCCTATAGTATAATATTAATACTCTTTCCCCATCATATCTGTCATTTCCCCTTGTTGTAATCTCTTTCATTAAATGACCATATCCACATTCTCCAACTCATTCACAACAACATACTATCAATCCAACAGCCGTACCTCGTGGTGAGGATTTGTTACATAAAAGTAATTACGTTTGAACTACTGTAATGACCGTCCAAGGTTATAGTATCTACTGTATTTACCTCCTTAAACGAAGGGTGTTCATTTTTCCTGACCATAAGAAAATCAAAGAAACTCGTCCGGTATGTAAAGTGTGTGGTACACATGCTTTTATCAGAAGGAAAAAGTATATAAACCTTAAATGGCTAACTTTTTCCAACTATAATTCTTTTTACCTTTAAAAAAATCCAAAATGCATTTCTTCGCTCTCACTATCATCGCTGCTGTTACATTTGCTTCTCATAATGTGTCTGCTTTCCCATCATATGCCTTAAAACAAGTTGGTGGATCTCTTCAAGAGTTGGATCATCTCGCGAAAAGAGGTCTTGGAGATGGTCTGCTTGGAGATGATTTGCTTGGAGATGATCTGCTTGGAGATGATTTGCTTGGAGATGATCTGCTTGGAGATGATCTGCTTGAAGATTGAGGATGTTATTGAAAATCCTTTTGATGAAGCTTATATTACTCTTCTTGAAAATTAAACAAATCAACAAAATGAAAAAAAAAGCAATCACCATAGCTCATGAAGCATATTTATATAGTGAAATAGAGATCATACTTCCTGCATACTGTTTACTATATAATAAATTTTCATTTATTTATAATAAAAATCACTATTCAAACACGATATCTTTTTTTATAAATATTAATACTATGTGCGCTAGCGAGAAGTTAGCAAAACGGTTGACATGTCTAATACCTTCAAATATCCACATACAATATGCAATGGGTCTTGGTAGAACTCCTGTAGAATGAGGGGGGGGGTAAATCACTAAGAGCACAATGATTTTTTAATAGCGCTATATTGAAAGCAACATTTAAACTTTTTTTTTTAAAAAAAGTAGAATATGGAATTCGGCAAAGAACAAAAGAATAATATATGCTCGGACCTTTGATGATCGATATGTTTGAGGTATCCTTGAATTCCAAACATGTGACCTAATATAATTATTTGTTATTTTCTTCTTGTTATAATTATAGTAACTTATTTGTGATGCTGACAATGATACTTAGTTGTCGACTACTGCTTATTCTTGGAATTTCTTATTCCGATCATCTTCGTGATGGGTCTTAAAAATACCATGCTGACAATGTCGCGATTCACTCCTTTTGAACAAATAGTTCCATGTTTTACCTAAAAGCACAATAAGGGTAATACATCAACTTTTTTTTTATTATTACTTTGTTAGTTTTTGTGCGTGGTGGAAGTGCTTGTTCTTTTGATTATAATAAGTTAAGGAGTGCGTGTATATATATGTAATAAGAATAAATAATAGTAATGAAGGTATTTCCAAGAAACAAATGGATTTTTTTTTATAACTTGGCCATGTTCTTTGCGAGCTGTTTTTGATTTAGAGAAGGCTCTGCATTGTGCTCACCCAAAATATCTGCAATTTTAAGTACACGTGTACTCACTTAAAAATATGAAATGCATTAGCTATTTATTGCATGACTTTATGAACTTATATTACCTGTTGCATTATCTCTTCTGTTTTTGCCTTCACGTCTAAAGCGACCAATTCTATCAACCATTTCCCAAAGATGGCCCCTTGGTACCAGAATACCATTCTGTCTTTCAGGAGTATAATCTGATCCAATGGTAACCTCTGACCATGGTTTTGGTGTAGGGTGATATCTTCTTATTAAAATGTTCATGTCTCTATAGCGGGTAAATGCGGTAGTCAATGTCTCTTTATTGGCAGCCTCGAGATAACTCAAATCGCCTTGATAGTATAAGGTCTTTCCTAAGGATTGTGCACGGTTAGAGAATAACTTGTAGTCTACCCATACGGTTTCTTCTTCGGATTTGTTGGGTGGTGCCAAAGTGAAAAGGGTGATGGCAGCAAGCCAGTATGATTCGATAAATGGCCAAATCAAGAAGCAGAGGAAATCTTTTTTTTTTGCAAATATATATATATATTAGTCAACAGTGCTTTCCTGTCCTATTCATCTAAATATTTACCATAATTCTCTCTGCCGCATTCTCTTTCATAATCTGATAACTCAACCATTCCATCATCTGTCATTTCAAGGACGTTCATTTCAATCAACCATCTTACTGTACGAGCGGTATTATCCTCCACTCTTCCAGGTTTAAAGATCATATCCAATTTCAAGATGCTTGAGAGGAAGGTAACCTCATCCAACAGATCCTCATATTTCATTCGTTGAAGCGGCTTTCCACCACCCTTCTTAATAACGGTATATAGGGCAGCACAAACGATGGCTTCTTCAATAAAGAGGTGAATGACTTGGTTTCGATAATATGACAACTCAAATGGTGCAATGGGATAAAATGTGGGTTCAATAATATCCTTTTCTTTTCTTTCACCAATTAAATCCTTGTGGATCTGGAGTGTTCGGTCAACAACTTCACCCGTAGACATGCCATAAAACTCGGATACTTGACCACCTTTTTGCTCAATTGCTTTCTTTAACCAATCCACTCGTCGAATGAGCTCACTTCTACCGACACCTCTTCCTCTTAGAGTTAGAATAACTGTACCGATCAAAGCGGATGGCATCACAACTGAGATGGCATTCTTTTATTTTTGAAGTGATTGTATTGAGTTAATATTTTCCCCACCTATATGTACATGCACTTACAATATCAGCCAGGACTCTGTAACCAAAAGATTTCATCAAAATTGCCTTGTCATCGGTTTTAGACACATCGAGATCACTGGATAGAGGTGAATATGATTAGTGAATATATATTTTTTTTAAAATAATATATTCAGACTATCTTACGTTCTAGCTCTTAATTGATCATCTACCCAATCTTTCAGAGAGAAAGGCTTTCCGAGACGAACTAGATACATCATTAGTAACTTTTTTTTTAATATTCTATAAAGTAAAGTCTATACTTACTATCAACACGTCCCCATTTCAATTGCAAAAGCTTACTGCTGTTCAAGACACCACTAAAGCAAAAGTAAGTTAATAAAGATGCAAAAATAAATGAAACATATGTAAAACATTACAGCAGACTTTCTTTTTCTTTTGGTTTACCCAAAAGCTCAGTAGCATAGCTTGAAGTTTCAATGATCTTGTCATAACCGATAGAAATAGGAACAATATGGCAATCAGTTGTCCTACCACTAATGATGCTGTCCAAAATAATCTTGACAACACCTAATTTAGGTTGAAGTAATTTTCCTATAATAATAGATGTGTATAAATATATTAAATTTTTACATTTTTGTAGCAATTAGGAAATTGCAATCTTTTACTTACCTAATCTAGAACGAGTGCCTTCCACAAAACATTCAAAATTCACTATTATTCATTCGATTTAATAACAGAAAAAAATGGTTTTAGGATAAAGGACTTACTTCCTTCGGCTAATAAAGTGGCAATATACTCTTCCAAAATAGTTTTATATAGTTTATCACCACCCCATTCACGACGAATATAAACAGCACCTGCGTTCTTTAAAAGTTTTCCTACCACGGGCATATCGAGATTATCACCTGCAATAATGTGCGGTATTTGAACTCCCAAGCGATACATAATGTAGGACACGACCATATAATCAATATGAGATTTGTGGGATGGTAAAAGGATAAGAGATTGCTTCTTTTCTTGTGCTATTAAGGCTACTCTTTTCAACTATACGATGATTAGCTTACTTGTTACTCACGTTACACGTTAAAACAATCCCTACCTCAACCCATTCACTTTCTCTAATATGTAAACCTTGATGATAAAGTTTCATTAAAACTGCTTGAACAGTGAAAGCAAACGATCTAAATACCAAGGATTTCTTAGTTCTCTCGTTTTTTTATTTACTTCAATATCACCTCATTTATCTTGCAAATTACCTAAATATGACCTTGCTATCCATAGCAGAAACTGCTTTTTCAGTGATTTGCTTTGCAACCACTTCCAATTCCTTTTGTCTCAATTTTTGCAATTGCTTTAATCTTCTCTCCTTTTCCTTTGGTGATTTCCACTTCTTTTTTTGTAATTCAATCATAGATTTTGCTTGGTGATCTGCCAGCTCTCTCACAACCGCATTTACTAATATTTGTATGTCAATGGATTTAGTAATCGATGCAATGGTGGTCGTGCATGTTTGCCTACCTTTAGGATTTGCTAATACAGCTTCTCTCATGCGTTTTGAAAATCCGGGGTAGAGAATTTCATTTCCAATATAATCATTATAACCACGCCAACCCTATTTTTAAACTTTAATTTGTTGCCAGGCAATGGAAGCCTCCAATCACTTACGGTGCCTTGGAAATAGAGACCCAAATTGTACATGTATCCAACTGGATCTTCAAACAAATCCTGTGGCTCTTTCTCTCTATCATGCATTCATATCAATAAGCTAAACTGTGTTTCTTTCTCTTTTTCCTACACTTACACAACATTACGATGCTCTCTTGGATTCACATCACGCTTAACATATATTTGAATCTCATTTGGACTGGTAACTGCGTATGTTTTAGTGCTTTTATTATTATGTTGTTTATCCGCCATGATATCTAAACCAATGCAAAGCAACAAACAAGAAACAGGAAGAAAAAGCGAAACAATTAAATAGGATATTAAAATATTTTTATCTACCACTACCCCAACTTTTAACATTTACGCTGGGGAAGGTCATGTGACTCAGGTACAAGCTTACAAAGGCTTTGTTCCCACTTGACTCAATGACATGTAAAATAGCAAAACTTTTTTCCGGCTGCTCTTGATAATGCGTGTGTGTGTATTTTTAACGGAATGGCTCCATGAAAAGCTTCCGAAGAAACACACAAATCGAGGAACAACCCCACAATAATAATTTATATTTTCTCATACGCCATCTTCTTCCTCCAGGCGTCCGTTTAGTGTGCCCATTAATATCCAACATACGTTCCAGTGATAATCATCATTAAACAAATAATAAATGAACACAAAATAAAGATCACGCTTTTTTTTTAAATAAAGACAGATAAAGTGATCTGCGTATTTTGTCTTTTTTTAATGGGGTTTGCCGATTCAAGCGATTTCCTTTTCCAAAAACATAACATTTATAATGCATAAAACAAAAAACATGTCTAAACGCTGAAAAACACACGGTTTGTTTGTTTTCTTTTTAATACATGAAAAAGGGAAATAAAAATGGCGATGTTTTAATTTAGGCAGAGGCAGTTTGCTTCTTGGCTTGTGTACCTAAAGACATATTCTTATCAGCCGAGTGCCTTGGATTTATCATGGACTGCTTCTTACCTTCACGGAAACCATTCTTGAAACGGCGTTGGACGTCTCTCAAGTGAGCCATACGACCGGTACCGGTAGTCTTTCTTCTCTTGCCCTTCTCAGACCAGTTGAAAGATCTGATCTTGGCAGCAGGGTAGCCACATTGAGCACAGGTCTTCTTTTGCTTGTGGAAAGAGCGGTTACCGCAACGACGACACAAGGTGTGAGTCTTGGTGTGACGCTTACCGAAAGAACTAGTACCCTTAGTCTATATTGTTCGTGAAAAATGCTGTAAGTAAAACTGAATTCCCAAAATGTTACATTCTCTCTCTCTCTCTTTCTCTCTCTCTCTATCAATTCGTGGGTGTATCCAAATCGATAAAATTTCCAAATCGAATCCATCTATCCATCGTTTTTTATAAAATCTATCAAGAATCGATAGAGAGAAAGTGGTTGAGTTATTACCATCTTTTTAAAACCGTTTAAAAAAGGAAGAAAACAATATAAGGTCGGATGCTTTTATTAAAACTACATTGAACGTCTCTGTTTTCGATGCACACTTCCAACTATGGGATCCGTAAGAAAAATCAATGGAAAAAAAATTATGAAAGATTGGTCCGGTCCGCACCACTTGTCGAGATTTATTGCTTTGTGTAACATATTAAATGACAGCTTTGTGATAATGAAAAACCACCATTTGACTAAGTCTATCACTTAACCTCAAGATTTACTTTGTACTAAGAGTATTATGTACGTTTTCTTTATTATGTTTTTTGACAGCTGACACTTCACCTGTTGACCCTAATATAAATTGAGAGCCATGCTATTATTATTCATATTATACACACGTGTCTTTCCGCGGCATTCAAAAACTTTACTCTATTGCCTTGTTTCTAACTGAGCATAAGAAACCCGCTTGGAGATAGTTTAAAGTTCTTCTCAGGGTCGAATGTAGTTTAAAAACTTGTGAAAATCAAATGTTTAATAAAGTCCCATTCATTTGTTTTATCTTTTGTTCTTTTTTTTCTGCAAGATAATTTTAATAAAAGCACAGCGCTTACTTTCTTATATCTTTAATGATTGTCGATCAATAGTAAGTTTTAGAAATATTCTAATAGTAAATCGTAAATCGTAAAACTAAAACGTAAATTACCTTTAGGTTCTTATTATAAATATCCTACAAATAAAATAACTCTTTAAATATAAATACCATAATACTTTTAATATTCAAGAGGAGCAATAAAAACTTATAGATAAAAAAAAATCGTTCTATGTTTAATGCAATCATTTTTGAAAGAAAACCATTTTCCGTAGGTTCGACTCTATCATTCGTGCGAAACATGCAAATACGCCAACAGCAACTACAACATCATTACAAATACAACGCTGTAGGTTTAAGAAAATGATGTGCTTTGAGATAACAAACATAATAAGGCGACTTCACTTTTTTTGAACAAAAAAAAATCACTAGAATATTAAGGCGTATATGCTATGGACAGCTATTGACAATACAAGGTACTTTTGATATATATATTATTAACAGAATACCACAGAGGCAGCTATAGCATAGTTCAGCAAAATGGCAAACTATATGACACCTTCATAATCAGTGTCAACGTTTATAATAACAGTAGTGGACATTCAATTAATCGATTGAGACGATAAAAATAATGGATACTAGACGAATAACTAATTATGTTCTCTGTTAAAGCGACCACATTCCAAAAATCATGTAGAGAATACGCATATACATATTATCAAAAGGATGAAGAGGTGTAATACATTTATTCAGATCCCTCGAGCAGAAGAGTTATTAAATTAACGAAGCACTCATAAGAGTAGAATGGTAATATGATGGAATAAAACGCTATAAATATTTTTTTTTAAAAAAAAAAGGTTAGAATGAAACAAGAATGTATCTAGCCTTTTCAAAGATGGATAAATGTATCTTTATCTACTCACTGTTAAGGCGATGTGCAGATAGCATGTGCTCTATTTGCGAAATATATTGGTAAGAATAATGTGAGCTATTGTCAGAGAAAGCCTCGGAGGTTAGTTAATGAATAATCAAAATAAAAAATAAAGCAAAGTACCATCAGTGTGTCAATCCACTTCTCTCTCTCTCTCCCTTCGATTTTCTATGGTTAAAATAATAACCTCTTGGATGATAGTGATTTTATTACAATATATGGAGATTATTAATAAATATACTAGGCCCAAGTTGTATAAATTGCGTAGCCATTAACAATTTTGTAATGAAATTAGAAAGCTCAAAAACAATTACGTGGGTGAGTATCACATATTGTATAATGTAAAAGTTCTCACCAATAACTTTAATGTACATATATTCTGCCTCTAGTGTTCAGGAAGCTGCGTTAATTTTGAGTGTTAAATATCTAGATTTAAAAAAAGGAGCGATTTTACCTTTAGCATAATCTTTAGAGCTTTGACAATTAAATACATAAATATTTTATACTCACATAACTGTTTACTAGACCAAAAGAGTAACAGCAAATGATGACTCCTAATTGTTGTAAGCGTCGTCCTCCTTAAAACGAGAGGCACTATTTTAATCAATATTGCTTTATTAGAATATTCTGCGGGTAATAGAAGAGATTAAAAAAATAACAGGTTCGCTGAATTACAAGAGTCAACGTATTGTTTAGTTTATATATCATATTTCCCCTCATTTACAATTCCACCTCCTATGAAACATGAAAGAGAGAAACCGTGATTTTGAAAGGCGGGAAAGGTTAGTGTTGATTTTATATATGAAATATTTTCTTTTCAATTTCAAAGAGCACGATGATAATTCAAAACTATACATCTTATAGGAAGGAATAATTTGAACTCTAATAGAAGCTGGTTTTCCGACAATATGTTAGAAGAGGCTAACTTAAACGCGCGCTCGGAAGGTACACATATTTCAAGAAAAACTGAGTTCAAAATAGCTATGACTATGAATATTGGTAGGAAGTGATATTTCTTATTTAAGAATAGCTATATCTTCTAAAATAATGACCAGACTCTAGTATACTTAGAATATTCATAAATACATATATATCCTGTCTGAAACTCTAAACAAAATAAAAAGATAAAATAGCTGTTCCGATGTATGTATATATGTGGTTTCTCGCCTTGTTCCAGACCATTTATTGAGTGATATTCACATACGCCTATATATAATGATCGGGTATATTGTGCCCGTAAATGATGGACAATTTAAGTTGACTGGATGATATACAATAAAATCCCCTTTTGTTATCTTGATTTAGGTACTAGAATAGTTGATAATATTTAACTCTGGTTCTTTCGTTATTGGAACAATACTAATGAAGTGAAGTGCCTATAAATAACTATCAGGGATATAAAGTAGGTATACATGTACTTGAGGCGTATTTTAGCGATGTACCAGATAGATCATTCAAATACAAAGAGAAAAGATGTATTTTTCTCGGACTAGTGACATGTTTGAATAGTAATTGTGTTGTATCTAATATGAAGCTGACATCTCTGTATTATTATTTTTTTTCAAAAAAATAAAATAAAATAAAGAAAACATTGAATACAATAAACTTATCGCGCATGTGTTTGTGTGTCCGCATTCATTTATATTACAAAGTAGTCATATATTCCTCTCTGGTATTTTTACTCATCATAATTCGTTTCCAAGAGTGAAGAGTTGTAAGACTACAAAAAACATTGATTAGTAACAATAGTAAGTCGCTCCGTTAAATGTTGTAGTTGAATTTTAACAGTCAGGTTGAGCGAATAGATGATAGCAATGGCTGTTCCACAGGCGTCGCTTGATATTTTACCGATAAAACACATTTAATGTTCTTTATTGTTATAGCTAGAGTGATCTAGAACAAAAAACAAGTGGTTAAAAAAAAGAAAGACTTTAATTTAACTTTTATTGTTCGTGTTAAATACAACCCAACTGCTTGGTATTGCTGAGTTATTAACCTTCAAAAAATGAAATAAATCATCGTGAAATATTAGTTAATACACGTAATAAAAGTAACATACACTTGTAATATTTATCACAAAAATGCAAAGCAAAACAAAAACAATCTGAGAACTAAAGGTAACTGATCCAGGGTCCCATGATTATTAAGAATAAATGGCTGCTCTAAACCATTTTAATGAGAGGAGGGCCAATTTATTTTATATACATAGTTATCCAATTAGAAATAGAA
Source organism: Backusella tarrabulga (assembly GCA_024139415.1). NCBI lineage: Eukaryota > Fungi > Mucoromycota > Mucoromycetes > Mucorales > Backusellaceae > Backusella > Backusella tarrabulga. The sequence continues at coordinate 11,797 of VCJJ01002103.1, forward strand.
AGATTGACTGATTTTTTTTAGCAATAAATAGTCTAATACATTAGATAACTCAGCATATCTCTAAGGAAAAATAGTCCTACTTAGAAATAAAGATTTTATATTCTTCAACATACTGTCTCCAATGTAATATGTAAAACGGAAGGACGCATTTGTTTTTGACAAATTAAACTAGTTAAAAAGACGCGGGAACAAAATCTTGAGGAAATACAAACTATTCTTGTTCCAGTTTGAGTCGTAGTTATACATATATATAACCTTCTATCTCCCGTTAGAGAATTATTGTTATTAAAAAAAAAAAAAAAAAA
>VCJJ01002103.1:12862-27435 GCA_024139415.1 Backusella tarrabulga
ACATTCAATAAACTGTATCTTGCATTATATGTGAGATAGAGAAATTAACAGGTTTTTTATTATTTTTTTGGAGCACCACGCAAATTATGTTGCCGAAATACAAGGATAGTAGAGGGTGAGCTTTTAGATTTTGGCTTGTTTTCCTTTTCAATCCCCAGGGAACGGAATTGATCTTGAATTTTCTCGGCATAGACCCTCATTTTGAAAACGTCACTGATATAGGCCTGTGTGTTTTTTAATAAAATGAGGTTGATTTGAAGCTGTTCCTTTGATAAAGACCGAAGTGATTCTAGCTTATTAGATACTGCATATTGATAGATTCGCTTTGCTGTATTGTGAATGGCGAAAAACATATGATGGTATGTACCCTGATCGCATCCAATGTCTTTAAAATACTGTAGTGACTGGAGTAACTCCAGGTTTGTTTGTAAACTGTCGACTAAAATGCTGTGGTTTGGTGGGAACGATGGTCCTAAAAACTGGTAGAGAACGACAAGGCGTAAGGAGTGGTAACACATATTAAAGTGTAAACAAGATATAGAACTGTTTAAATAAGGTTTTAACTGATTATACCACCCAGTGAGCTGTTTATCAACAAAGTAGTAGTGTTCCGAAGGCATACGTTGTGTGTTACTTGGAGGGGCTGCTTCAAGCATGAGTCCAGTATTCAGGAGGTGAATGTATTTTCTCATATAGTGTGTTAAAACGGCAAATCTCTTGAGATAAGGATGATAAACATCTTTAGGGCAGTCACAACCCTCTGTGATGCTTGATCTCTTCAACTCTTCAAATTCAACTCCGGGTATGTCATTCGGCAAAAGGCATTCACGATTAAGCGTAAGGCACATCCAAGTGTCAATATAGTACCACCTATACCAGCACTGAAGAACTGGGCTTTCCAAGAAGTCTCCGGACATTTTTTTACTTTTGGCAAGGTGTTGTAGAGATATCGAGGCAAGGCCACTCCAGGTGCGTTGTTGGTCATACATTCTTAAAAGATTGGAGGTGTAACTCAAACAGAAATAGCATTGGATAGTGATCGGATCAATGTCGTCAAGGAAAATGTCGTCCATTTTATTTTTAGCTTGCTCGTAAAAAACGACAGCCGCTTGTTTTGCAAACATATTACTGGCTTGCTGATCAGCAAAGGTCACAAGGCTAATTGTTGCGATACAGTATATGATGGCTCGGGGTGTCTTATGCCAATCGTTGATCAAATTAATGCTGATAGGAGCTACTTTAAATCCAACGCAACACCAGTGTGTCTTTGCTCTGTACATGAGAGATCCAAGCATTTGTGAGCTCTCGATATTGTGGCGGACAGATGAGGGAATGCTATGGTGGGAGAAGGACATATGCAAAAGGCTCTCCTCCTCCGTTGACCACGGGTTATTACCGGTTTGTCCTTTTTTTATTAATTCTGAAAGTGCGCTTGCTCTGATAGAAGTTGCCTGAAAGGGATCCAGTCCGTCCAAGTCTTTAAGGGCTGTTTGTAAATCAGTAAAACTGCTGAATGAGATTTGAATTTGAGATTCTTCTTCTTCAAGAGACAAAAATGAATCGTCCCAGTAATTTTTTAGAAGATTTAAACCATATTGTTGGTTCTGAGGGATAGCGGGAGCTTGTTCAAGTCGCGGCTTTTTGCGCTGCTGTTGTTTTAACTGCGGTTGAAGATAGTTATACACTAGCCATTCAGCCGATTTGGGTGACGTCGCTAGTAATTCTTTATGTGTATCGTCCATGAAACTGTCATTATGGTTTTCTTCAAACATATTTATTTGACTACAAGAGTATAAGTATATAATTTTAAGTTGATAGTCTCTTTATATATTGTACGTTTTGATATTTGAACGTTTAAAATCAATTGCTATGTTTAAGGAGTATTTCAAAAATTGAATGTATAAAGAAAGTATTAAAAAGAATGAACGATAGAAGGAAGAAAACGAGTGAGAATAAAATAAAAAAAGAAAGATGTAAGAAATTAAGAAAATATCCTTCTCTTTTTCAATTTATTTGCCATTAATACCTGATTTTGTTAGGATAACAATGAAATGGAGTTGACTATTGCTGATTTATACAATTGGCATTGCCGAATATGTAAATTGCTTCTTCCATAATTGAAAGAGAAAAATGAAATGACACCGCACCTTCAGCAAGCTTGTTCCATATGATCCTAAACGAGCCAAATAGGTTTAACGTGGCTTTTTATTATTATAAATACTATTATCATAAATGAGTGGATTTGCCTATCAGCCTATAAAATATATGCCTTAAATCATTACTATGCAGAATTAGATCGCTTGGTTTGTCATTTACCGTGTAAATGATTGGTTTATTTTATTGTTTGTTGTTTTTTTAAAAGAAATTTCTATTGGATTGACTCTGGGTATTTGAAAAATCAAAGTTATTGATCCGCCTTTTTGTTACTTTGCTTTAGCAGTAGCCAAGACGAAATTGAAACCCCTATAAGCAAGCTTCATCAGCATAATACGGTAAGGATATGAAAAAAAAAAAAAAAAAGTATTACACAGGGTTTTGATCCTTATTCCGCTTTTATTTTTTAAAAAATAAGCCATGACATGTTTTTTTAAGAAATAACCCCTTTATCTTTCTTTATATATATATATATATCACTGAAATTAGTAATAAATTACATGAACGGTAAGTACCTATTTATCATAAAAATAGGTGACTTGTGCCAATGTAACCACGTCCATCAACGGAAAAAAAGGACTTTATGCTTAAACCTTATTTTTTTTGTGAGCAAATGTACAAGTGCTGAAATTATCAAAGAGCCCAACCCTACTATGATAGACCTCTAATTTGACCACATTAAAAAAGTATACATTTAATAGCATTGTATATTATTCCTTCACTTTGGATAGTCAAATTTTCAAAAGGTGATACACTTTGAGATACTTAATTGCTCATTTATGGTGGGACAAAACGGATGAGACTTCCCAGGAGGATGGTTTTTACCCACAATGATAATCCTGAGGATAATTTCGTCAATGCAGATGGAATAAAATAGCGTTATTATACATACCTTTTGGTGGTTATTTTTCTATTGTATCATAATTCTACTATAAATTATGAAGCATTTTGTGAAATTGCTGAATTCGTTTTTAGTATTATTAAATCCAGACATTTGCTCTAAAGCTTTTATTTACTATTTACCTTTATTGAAAAATAAGTCCTGTATTTCAAGAACCAATGTTTTATTGAAAAATGTTGTAATTTGATTTTTTTTTCTATTGTAGATGCCAAACTTTAACTTTTACATATCATCAAATCACACTTCAAAGCAAGCAAATCCACCTTAAAATGAATTAAAATTATGTCATCCAAACAGTCAGAGTTCCCTGATAAACCTTACATATTTCTGTCTAACACCATTGGTAATGAGGATTCCTCTTTTCCATCCCTTTTATTTATTTACTTGATTGTATACATATTTTTTATTTATAGTATGCTGACTTAATCAATGCCTTTTGCTTCTAAAACGAACAACTCCAAGTTTTATGTAGCGCCTTCAGAGACTAGCAATACTTTTGGTTATGAAAGTGCCAGTTGTTTGACAATTTCATTTTTTTTTAAATGTGGCACTGTAATCGATATGGAAAAAGGGGACATCATCCTGATGAATTAGTAGTTGCTGATAGGAAACCAGAAACTTGTGTTTATGAAGAAATTGAAATGACATGCTTGTAATTATTACACCAACACTGCTCTACCTTGCTTGTTTCTCCTGTAAAATCGAGTTTTAGGCTTTCATCTAATCGAAGATTAGCAGCTATTGTCCTGAATCGGCGATAGCAACCATATACTCCTCACCTTTGAATATATATTAAGGTTGCTTTCCCGTGTAAAAGAAAAAGGGCCTAGCCATTTGGAGCTATTTCAAAGCACTCTTTAATTATTTATCCGAAATGTGGAGATTAGGCAGTTCCTGAAGCATGGCACCTTTGCTTTGTTTTGTTCTATTTTGTTCATGAACAGCGCGTACAAATTGCGCATATCTGCGCATCCAAATACATAATCATACCTATCATGCTTTGTATATAGAACAGTCTTTAGTTTCTATTTCGATCTAGATTTATATATGGAACAAATATTGTTCATTAAGGAATGGGCTCGCTGCAAAATGTATGTTGTTTTAGAATTCTACCCATTGCCTTGTTTACACTTTCTGTATTTAAGTTTACCCTCTCTTCGATTCAGCTGTAGTCTTGATCATCTATTTTAAGCAAATAGATTAATTGGATTTAGTTTTCTCACGATTCAAAGGTATCAAGTATCCCCACTTGCTCTTATCCAGCAAATGAACCTTGATTTAGAAATACAACCTTCTTTTTTTCGTCCTTAAACATGACCAACTTGATCGTTAAAGTCACGTGTCAATCCAGAAAAATAAAATAAAAATCTTTTATAGAAAAAAAAAATAAGCCTTGTCAAAGAACACGATGACAAGTGTAAACGAATATGGCCTGAATACCGTTATAAACACACAAGAATTTGAAAATAATGTTGTAGTAAAAGAATGTCCCACTGTTGGTCGCTCACTCGTTGCCAAAAGAGACTTGACTCCAGGCGACATTGTTTTGGTTGAGTCCCCTTTGATCAAATATAGACTAAAGCCTGAATGTAGATCGTCAGCATCGCCTTACTATTCAAAGAAGCTTTGGAAGGACATGCTAGCCATTGTAAAGGAAGAAGAAGGCCAAGAAGAAGGCCAAGAAGAAGAAGAAGAGCACGACGACTATAGCGATGACTATAGTGATGACTACAGTAGTGACGAAGAAAGTGACGCTGAGGCTGAAAAAGCTAATGAAGACTCGGACTTCTGCCCTGGTGTTCCAGCTGCCATGCTTGCCTATTTGGACGTCAACCCTCCTCCACAGCAATACAACCATGTGCGCAAGCAACATGTTTACGAAAAGAAGGATTTTGACTTTTTCTATTATCCCGAAGAATCGGATTGGTTAGATCATGATACTGTCAAACTCATTCATTCAGCAGCAGAAAAAGTGGTCGCATCTCAGCCCTTGTATCAGCATGTTGATACCAAACAGCTGGCTCGCTTTGTTTTAAAGATTTACTCCAATGCTCACACTGTCTCGATTCCCCACAGCCGAACAGAATCCACTCACAAGTTGAAGAAGGCGCGACGAGAAATGTATAAACCAAAGTTTGGCGACAGCGTCACCTTTTGGGGCGAGGAACCTGTCGAGCAAGGCAGTAAGCCAACCATTGCCTTGCTCCGATGGGGCTCAAAGTTTGCGCACTCCTGTTCACCAAACATGTTTTTACAGTTTGAGCCTTCTCGAAATGCCATGGTCTTTACAGTCATTAAACCTTTGGCAGCTGGCGACATTCTCTCCTTTTCGTATCTGCCTGAAGACGACTCTACCGTAGGAGGACTTGTCTGCGGCACCACAGCCAATCGTCAAGCTAAACTGGAAAAGTTCAAGTTCTTCAAATGCGCCTGCGAGCGATGCATGGACTGGGATTGGTCAAGTGGCGTTGCGTGTAAGGAGTGCAAGGAGTCCGTCAACTATAGAAACCAGAGCGGTGAATGGACGTGCTTTTCGTGTGACAGTAAAACAAACGACGCCAATGTGTCATTTATCGGCGATCGTGAAGCCAATGTACAGCAGATGATTATGGGATTTGCATCAAGAATCAATGGAAACAAGGCAATGGACGAGGGCATGATGCGTATGATGGAGCCTTATCTCGACGATCTTCTGGAGCCAGCAGCCGAAAAGAACTTGGATCCTGTGCCTAAAAACCACTGGACATATGGATTCATCCACTCGCTGTTAGCAGTCTATCACCTTTCTCTTTTCCCTCAGTCATTTGGAAAAGGGTTAGCTTCACAGCTTGGATTGACGGTAAAGGGATTGGAGGAGGCCTTGGTCTACATTGAATTCTTGGAAAACACCATTCGCACTCACAAACAAAAGACTAGTCAAGGCAACCCCATGGCTGCCTTCTTTGCTGGTTGGCGTATATTATCCATTGTCATTGATCTGGTCATGTCTTGTACCGAGAATAAGTACGCCAATGTCAAATATGAAAGAGAAGATAGTGACGGCAGTGATAAAGAAGAAGAGGAAGATGAGGAAGATGAGGAACAGCAAATTAGTGCTGAACCTGTATTGATTCCAATGGACAAGGAATGGATTGCACCAGTCAGCAAGATTGCAGATATTGTAAACAAGCAATGGATTCCATTGATAAATCAAGTATTCGCCGACAAACAATCACCTGTTATTCACGATATGTTGAATCAAATCAAGCTGTTTGTTGAAAGAATTGAAAAGGCACCAAGCAGTGATTAGAAATAAATAAATAAATAAATAAAATAACACTGTAAAAATGTGACAAGTTGTTGATGAAAATGAATTTGACTACGCCTCTTGTTATATTCCTCGTTTTTCTTTCTTTCTTTATCTTACAGTCTTCAACTTTGATCAAAACAAAATGAGCTTCCACTACAGCGATGAGGAATACAAGGAAATATCAAGTCTCTTGGAGAAGAATCTAGGTCCAGAGTTCCTTAGTCAACGAATGGGCCCAGCAGGAAAGCTGACTTATATTGAGGGCCGAGTAGCAATCAACGTGGCCAACAGTATATTTGGGTTTAATGGCTGGCATTCAGAAATCAAAGACTGCACCGTCGATTATGTAACTATATATATATATATATATATGTATATATAAAGTGCTGACTGAGCCTTTCTTTCACAAAGGTTGATCAGCTTGATAATGGCAGATTCAATGTTGGCATTGCCGCTGTTGTCCGCATTTCACTTCGAGACGGTACTTACCACGAGGTACCTTGTATTGTAGTCAACTCATTGAACAACAGTGAATTAAACAAATAAATATGACAGGATATCGGTTATGGCAACGCTGAAAATGCAAAAGCAAAGTCAGCAGCATTTGAACAGGCACGAAAGCAAGCAATCACGGATGCCATGAAGCGTACGCTGCGTATATTTGGCAACGCGCTAGGTAACTGTCTTTATGATCGATCATACTTGACTAATATCGGCAGAATGGCAAATCCACAGGTAGAAATGATGCATTTTGCGCACTAAAAACAATAGACTCATATACAAGTAAATAATCCCAGATCAAGTTCAACCCGGCTGACTTGTATCGACATGAGCAAATGATGGAAAAGATAAGAAAGGAAGAGGAGGAGCTAAATAAGAAAAGGCAAGCATTTCAGGGCAACCAAGTGAAACAGGAAATGCAAAACAACCGTAGTAACAATAATAGCAATAATAATCAGCTATATCAAAGTTATCAAGCAAATCAGACTACTAATCAGTCATATAACCGAAACAACCAACTCAATCAAATGCATCAAAATAAGCAGCCAAATGCAGTTAATCAAACTATGCAATTGAAGAAAGAACCCGCACAAGTAGCTAAAGCAACTACAACTACAACTACAGCTACAGCTACAACTACAGCTACAACTACAACTACAGCAGCAAGTTCCAAGCCAGAGGGCTCCAAAAATGCTGAATATAGACCACCGCTCGAACAGCCCCTGATCCATGAAGACAGCTTCTGTTATGGTAAATTGCTTCGTTACAAAATCCGGTATTTTCAATATTAACACCATCCATAGAAGGAGATGATGCCCTTTTTTTACACTTGGCTGACCAGGAAGCATATGAGGCAGAAGCACTGGAGCCAAAAGATGATGATGAACAATAGTAAATATTAAAAAGACAAGAACGAGTATTAATGACTAATATAACAAAAAGTGAGGAGATGCTGGCAGGAATAAACACCCCACCGCCAGCAAATCAAGGTAAACTAGTTTAGAGTTTATGGAGTAACAAAAATTCATAAAAACAAACATTAAATTAATACAAACTTGATTTCCAAAACAAACAAATAATGATATCAAATATTAGGCAATGCCAACAGTGTAAGTAGCCAGCGTTAGCCTATAAGAGAGGATGATACTCATACAGCAGCATTTCATTAGAAGAAGAAGCTTAGAGATCCAATGGATGAAGAGTTCTCTATCCGTTCTGCCAAGCAGCAAAAAACATAATCCAACAGCAATTAAGGAGACAAGATTCGGGGGTTAAATCATGATTTATTTATAAAGCACAAGGAAAAGCTTGGTTTATATCTTCAGGAGTATACACCTTTTTCTCTTTCCCTCAAATAAAATAAAAACAAAATGATCAAGTACAATAAAACAATATTACCTTTAAACGGTCTAACGTGTCAATCATGTATAAAGACTTTACGAAAAGCATTTTCAAATTATAATGGAATTCAAGAGCTCCATATCGATTTGAAGTCGATTCAAGTTTTACACAACGCAACACTATCCTATATCGATATAAAGCAAACAGTTGAAAAATGTGGATTCACAGTAGATATCATGACAACAACTATACCCGTGTATGGCATGACGTGTCAGTCTTGTGTCAAATCGATCCAAACGAGTCTCTTGGAACAGTCGGGGGTTGTTTCAGTAACAGTGCGATTGAATGAACAGGAAGCAATGATTGTATATGATCCACGACTATTAACAGAGAAATCGATTGTTGGTGTGATTCAAGCCTGCGGGTTTGATACAACAGCAAAAATGTCGCTTGCTCCGAAAGAGGATATAGTGAAAGACAAAACACTCCAGCTACGAGTGGGTGGAATGACATGTGCATCATGTGTAACAAGCATTGAGAATATCCTGTCAGCACAAAAGGGCATTCTTGCTGTTCAGGTAGCGCTCCTTGCCGAACGGGCGACGGTCCAGTATAACCCTCAGTGTATTCATCCCGACGCTATCGCTACCCTCATTCAAGATGCCGGGTTCGAGGCAGAGCACATCCTGCCAAAGGAGGCAGACACCCTTCAGCTTCAGGTGTATGGCATGACATGTGCCAGCTGTGTCATTTCCATTGAACATGGTCTATCCAAAAGCCCCGGTATTACGCATGTGTCGGTCAACTTGATGACGGAAACGGCCTCCATCAAATATGATGCCACTCTCACTCACCCTCGTGCCATTGTGGATGAAATTGAATCCCTCGGGTTTGATGCTATCGTCACCATCTCTAAAAAGGATGCTCAACTTGATAGTCTTTCCAAAATAAAGGAAATACAGGAGTGGAGGCGTGCATTTATGAAGAGCATTCTGTTTTCTGCTCCCGTCTTTTTTATCGCAATGATATTACCAATGATACATGGTTCTAGATACATTTTGGAATTGTCCCTTTTTATACCAGGTCTTTATATTTTGCATGTTGCTCAACTGGTCTTGACGATACCTATACAGTTTGGTGTGGGTTACCGCTTTTTAAAATCAGCTTGGATGTCCATCCGTCATGGCATGCCAAGCATGGATGTACTGGTTTCTATATCTACGTTGGCTGCCTTTACTTTTTCGGTATTGTCCATGTTGAGATCGGTGTGCACACGCTCGAATATCCCGCCCACTGTGTTTTTTGATACGTCAAGCATGCTTATTACATTTATTGTCTTGGGCCGCTGGATCGAAAACAAGGCCAAAGGTCGATCCTCTTCTGCCCTGTCCAAGCTCATGTCCCTGGCTCCTTCATGTGCTCTTTTGGTAACGTTCAAAGACGATAGTATTGCGACTGAGCGTAAGATACCTACTGATTTGATTGCTGTTGGTGATTTGATCAAGGTAGTACCCGGTGACAAGGTTCCTACTGATGGCGAGATTGTCCACGGTGAGTCTTGTATAGACGAAAGTATGGTGACAGGTGAATCACTTTCAGTAACGAAATCCAAAGGAAATACCGTGATTGGTGGCACAGTCAATGGGTCTGGTACATTCATCATGAGAGCAACAAGAGTGGGGTCTGATACAGCCCTTAGCCAGATTGTAAAGTTGGTGGAGGATGCTCAAACAAGTAAAGCGCCTATCCAAGGATTTGCAGATTTAATAGCTGGTTATTTTGTGCCAACTGTCCTGGTGCTTGGGTTGGGTACACTTGCTGTCTGGTCCATACTAGTCCATGCACTGAGTAAAAATCATCTCCCCTTTCCCATACAACATGATATTGACGCTGCAGGAGAAGGAGGTTGGTTTTTTGTGTGCCTAAAGCTCTGCATTAGCGTCATCATTGTTGCCTGTCCTTGTGCTCTTGGCTTGGCTACGCCTACTGCCATCATGGTTGGTACTGGTGTTGGTGCTGAGAATGGCATCCTGTTTAAAGGTGCTGCTGTATTGGAGAGTGGACAAACAGTCAACAAGATTGTTTTTGACAAGACTGGAACGCTAACGACGGGCAAGATAGAGTGGACAAGAACGGTTGTTTGGGGACAATATAATGAGTGGCAGCTTTTGATCATTTCAGCCTTGGCAGAGTCGCAGAGTGAGCATCTCTTGGGAAAAGCCGTTGTACAAGGCGCCAAAAAAATGACTGAATTACAAGTAATTGATTGCCTGGCACGTGTAGAGTCATTTAAGAGCACAACAGGTTTCGGCATCTCATGTCAAGTACATTTCGGCTCAACTTTACCAGAAAATCTGAATACAGCAATGTACGCTTTGATCAAGCCGTTACTGAATCGTTCGTTTCATGTTGTGGTTGGCAATAGACAATGGTTGGAAGAGAAAAATGGAGTACCACTAACAAGAGAACAGCAGACATCACTCAACAAGCAAGGCCGTTCTGGTCACACTTGTGTGCTGATTGGCATTGATGGCAACTATGGTGGTTTCCTCGCATTATCTGATTCTGTGAAACCCGAGGCATTCCAGGTGATTCAAACACTTAATAAAATGGGAATTGAAACTGCTATCGTGACAGGGGATAATGAGCTCGCTGCCAGCTGTGTAGCTTCAAAGCTGGGTATTAAAGAAGTGTATGCAGACATAACACCCAGTGGAAAGACACAACTTATTAAATCGATGCAAAACAAGATGACTGAAACGCCTCGTAAACGATGGTGGTCTAGAAGTTATGGACAGTATCTACCACTCTATCATGAAAACGTTGAATGTAAAACAGTAGTTGCCATGGTGGGTGATGGCATCAACGACTCACCCGCTTTGGTAAATGCAGATATTGGAATAGCACTTTGCAGCGGTACAGACATTGCAGTGGAAGCAGCGGATATCATATTGATGAGAAATGACCTTGAGGATATTGTTGCAGCTCTCAGTCTTTCAAAAGCGATCTTTAGACGTATCCGCATTAATCTGGTATGGGCTTGTGTGTACAATTTGGTGGGTATCCCGCTTGCTATGGGTGTCTTTATACCTTGGGGTTATCGTTTACATCCAATGATGGCTGGTCTTGCCATGGCGGCGAGCTCCACAAGTGTTGTGGTCAGTAGTTTGATGTTGAAATGGACTTGGAGAAAACCAGCGATGGTGGGTGACGAACAAGTCGATGTCTTACAAGATATTCCAATGAGTGAACTAGACTTTGACACTCGAAGTAATCCTATGCAAATGGGTCGTTTCCAGAAATATTTCACCTCCAGAAATGATAATTACACTGCACTTCAGACTATTTAATTCATTTTTGTCCATACATTTTGCATTTTGTAATAATAAAATAATCGTTCAAAAGTGTCATCTTATTCCAATGTGTCATTTGTTTGTTTCCTTTTTTGCTCATTATTATTATATTTCAAAAAAGAAAAATTATATTTTATTAAACATTCTCTGTGGAATTTTTTTTACAAGGTGTTGAAACTATAAGTACAATGTTCTATTAAACAAAAAGAAAGAAAAATATTGCAATATTATGATAAATGAGGGTTGAACCAAAAAAACGGGAGAGAGAACTAGATGACAAAAAGGGAGTTTAGAAGGTAGGGATGTTGGTTCTCTGGTCCATGGGAGGATAAGTAGGACCAACAGACTTGATGACAAGGTTAGCAAGATGGTGACCAGCTTGGACAGCACGGCCAGCATCAGTGATACCCTGAGCATACAAGCCCATGAAACCACCACAGAAAGCATCACCAGCACCGTTGGTGTCAACAATATCCTTATCTTCAACCTTAATGACAGGGTAGACGTCGGAGACATCACCGACAGCAGTGCAGGTAGCTTCAGCACCTTGAGTAATGACAACGAGACGAGGGGTGGCGTTACCCTTCTCGAGCTGAGAGAGCTTCTTGGCGATTTCCTGGACATCTTCAGTTTCCCAACCGGCTTGCTTGGCATAGGTACGGGCTTCATCTTCGTTACCGAACAAGACATCGGTGTTCTTGATGATGGAATCAAGACGCTCCTTGAAGAACTGGGAGAGGAAAGGAGCACTCAAGTTGAGGGCAAAGGTCTTGTTGTTATCAGAGGCGTGTTGAGAGACCAACTTGGCAGATTCGTAACCACCATCGTGGGTGATGATGAAACCACCAAAGTAGTAGTATTTGGCATTTTCAACCAACTTCCAGTTCTCGGGTTGCTGAACGAAAGAGCTAGAGAGCTTCTCGGCAGCAGCCAAGTTGGCAACAAGAGAACTAAATAAAACATCTGTCAGATTTCCTCTATCTTTTATCCTTTCTTCCTCTCGTCCTCCCCACTATTCCATTTTACATAAAAAACTGAAATGATCTCGATTCCTCCTTGTTTCCTTTTTTTGCGTCTTGTCTACTTTCGCCCCCATTACTATTATAGATCCAAATTACTTACCGGTCGTGACCAGTGATAAGGACAGCACAGGTACCAGTAGGGGCATCCTTGGTGATTTCATAGTTGGTGGTCAAACCATCAGCTTCGGCAGCAGCCTTCATGGTCTCGGCAAACTTATCGTCAGAGACACAGCCGAGGTAGACAGTGGACTTGGGAGGGAGGAAGTACTGGGCACCACGAGCGGTGTTCTGGGCAGCACCACCAGCAACATAAGCAACTTCATAGTTGTCAACAATTTCCTTGTACAAGGCTTGGTGGGACTCATCGGCCAAAATAGCATCGTTAGCCTTGAGCTTGTACTTTTGAAGAAGTTCGTCAGTGGGTTTACATTGAATATCCAAAAGAGGATTTTCCATAGCAAGCAAAGTATAGGACATTTTTGATTTTTTTTTTTTTGTGTAGTGAAAAAAAGGGTGCGTTTTCACCAGATTTTTTTTTGACCTATTTAATGGAATAAAATTTTTTTTAAATAGAGATATTCTATTTTGATTGGCTGATCAGGTCATCTTAATTAGATCTTTTCGAAATGCAAAAAAAAAAAGATGACTTTGTTTACGCGTTGATCTTAACTCAATCTATAAAAATAATTTTTAATCTTTTATCTGACCAATGGTATTATTTTTTTCGAAAAATATAACCTCTCATTACTTTGACATACATTTCACAAAAGCAAATAAAATCAGATATTCACTTGCCCTGACTTGATAAAAAGAAAGAACAAACTTAGTTTTAAAAGACGTTCGGGGTTGTGAAATATAGTTGAGTTCCCGAAAGAATAGTGAATTTGTTGGTAAGACAAAAAACGTGGACCAATCTTTATCAACGAGCTTCATCTTTGTCCAATGTGAGATGTATTCTTGTGTGTGATTTAATCAAAAAAGAGAGGAGGAACCAAACTATCTTTTTTACCGTTATAGTTTTTATTTTGTTTAATAATCTGTATATGATATATCAAGATAAATAAAGGTAGATTCATTACATACATTAGCTTGTCCAAGTTAAATATCCATTTTTACTTGATGAAAAAAGAGACTGCAAAGCTCCTCGAAAAAGCAATAAAAGTTATTTTAAGCTGCCATGATTACCTTCAGCTTTTTCTGCGTTAGATTATCTTATCGAAAAATGCATGACGCAAATCCAGGATCCTCTCATTGCTAACATGGCACAATAATATCTGCCAAGACTCATATGCCTTAAAACTATTTCCATCAGTAACTTGACATGGATTGAAATCCTTTCAGTCAAAAAAAAATCTGTTTTGATAAGTCATTTATTTATTTGGGTAGTTGTTAAAACTTTGTGTTTTTTATCAAACATTTAATTATCAGATCCTTTGAAAACCCAAAGTCACCACTTCCGAATAGCAGTCCATCAAGACGAAAAAGAGAGAAAGGGAGAGAAAGGGAGAGAAAAAAGCGGGGACTGTTCTTATGGTTCACTATTTTTTAAAGAAAATACACATATATTTATATTTAGAGTGTTAATAGATTATTTAAATAAATATATATCTGGGGCAATTGCTCTCCATGAGAAGGATCTTTCTCCGTTTCTTCATCCTCTATCAGTCCGATCCAGGATCTATTTTTTGCTTGGAACTCTTGGTGTACCACCTACCAATCTCGTGCCAAGTAGATTTGGAGAGCAGGTTCATTGATAGCATTATTATTGAAAGCATCACGAACCTTCTGCTTACAATTCTCATTGATTGGGAGTGCTTATTTACTGTCCTGTATAACATTTCTTTAATTCTCCCAAAAACTTGTTCGCACACATCCTTTTGTTTTTTAAAGTATAGGTATTGATATACATATTGTGTATTTTTTATATTTACCAGTGGTATCCAGTACTCTTATATTTTCTTCTCTGCCTTTTTTTTCTTTTTTTTTTTTTTTTTTTTTTTTTTTTTTTTTTT
>VCJJ01002106.1:10186-35172 GCA_024139415.1 Backusella tarrabulga
CATACATTTGTATACCCTTGGGTTTCATCAGTCCAGTGGGCTTATAACAACGGCCTATTTTGCCTTATTCACTGACTTTGCCCTTTACCCGAAAAGCATGACCCCTTCAGCCTTATTTGGATGGCTATGCCATGTTATTTGTAGTATATAATATATATCATCATATACTATATTTTACATTCAGATGATTATAATAATATAATAAGAATATAAACTATTTACCCTATTTTATCATATCATTATTGTTGGCTGAACCTCTCTACTTGGCTCGATATGCCCTAAAAGGTACTTTATTTTGGTTAAACAAAATAATGGCTCACTGTTTGCATGAAAGACTAATTTCATCACAATGAGCCAATTGTTTTTGTTATTCTTAATAATTGGCGTTAAAATACTCAACTTGTTTATTTTGTTTTACTTGGTGGTGTTTTTACGCTACCCATCCAATGCACTTTCACATTATGCGTTGGCTTATACAGTATAGTTACTCTATAGCCCCTTCATATTTTAGATTCTTGTATCTTCCTGTAGTAAAAGAAACGACTGCTATTGTTCGAATAAGCATGGTCTTTAATGATATTATTTACTTGGCCTTCAAAGCATCATCTATAAAGAATTCCACCAATTTAAGCGCGCAGATAATACAAACCTCGTGGTAGCAAGCAATTTCATTTTTAGTGCTTCGTCGGTATTGTAACACACATATTGTTTTACAGGCTATTGCAATTGTCACAACAATGAAAAAAAGGTGTATGGTAAGTTCTCGAAAGTTTGACAACTCCAAGAAATGAACCTGATTGGTTGATAACCTTTTTCCGTCCTGAAAATAAACCTGTGATCTTTTTTTTTTCCTTCCTTTTCCTTCCTTTTCTTATTAAGCAACGCAATGTCAAGAGAAGAAGCAGAGCATTTCAAAGGACTCGGTAAAGTTGGAACACATTTATAAATTTTGTTTCTAAATCATACATTTTACTTTGAAAAGGAAATAAACTTTTTGCTGAGAAGCGTTATGAAGATGCCATTAAAGAGTATTCGAATGCGATTGTAATGTAGTTTACAAGAGTGTTGTTCCATACAGCGTATTAATACAAATCAAATAGATAAAGTACCCGACTGAGCGCATTTATTATACAAACCGCGCCTTGTGTTATTCCAAGGTAGATATTAAATATTGGGTTTTATAATTAAGAATGAATTGAATACAATGTTTATTATTATCGTAGTTGGAGAAATACGATCAAGTTATCAATGATTGTAGAAAGGCAATAGATTTGGATGATACAACAGGTAAAATCACTGAACGAATCAAGTTCATGTGTACTTAATTTGATTAATCATTTAATAATGTTAAATAGTGAAAGCGTACTATTTGGTAAAAACAACTATATCAATGTTAATGTCGAGTTGATGGGTTAATTATTTATTATAAAAAGATTGGTCAAGCATTAACAGAAAAGAAGCAACATAGTGAAGGTGGGTATATATAGAATACATTATAATGCATATTTTTTACTTATTTTATTATTAATTAGCTTTGAACAAGTTAAAGACTGGTAATTTTTAAATGAAAACGCTACATCAGAATTTTAATCGTCCATTTAGGTTATACACTTGCTATCCAGCAAAGAGTTAAATATGTCAATGATATATTACAAGCATTGCTCACTGCAAGAAAGCGTGTAAGGTTTTGCAGCAAAAAGGAGCATTTTTAAACTTGGATTAACAAGGGTTTTTAGAAATGGGATGATGGTGAAGCTATTCGCCTCGAAAAGGAGTCCGAGCTATTACGCTATGTAAAAGGCCTTGTTGATAAAGAAAGAAGTGACTTGTTAAAGGATGAAACGGATGAGGAGGAAATCGAAACAATCAATTACAATAGTGTAAAGTATACGTCTTATGAGTAATGGCATGTATTGAATGTGTATATATTAGGATGAACGTGTGTCGAGTATTTTAAATGTTTTTTTCCAATCCAAAGAGAATTCCATGGTAACGACAGTAGTGCGATTTAAATTGATTGGTCGATACTCATTATTTTGTATTCATAGAGACGAGAAATTCCTGATGCTTATTTGGATAAGATCTCTTTCAACATCATGCATGATCCAGTATTTACACCAGGTAAGATATTCCACGTGTATATATGATGGATATATTGGCTTAATATTTATCAAAAAACAAGATGGAATTACATATGAAAGGCAATCTATTCTGGATCATTTTGCCAGAAATGGTACTGTTGATCCAATTACTGGAAGACCCTGTACTGAAAAACAATTAATACCAAACCTATCATTGCGCGAGGCAATCGAAGACTTTTTAAAGGACAATGGATGGGCTGCTGGTATGTATAAGACTATTTATAGTGTGCCCAGTTATTGATGTATTCATTGTTTTTATTATTCTAGATTATTAAAAGAACGAAAAAGTATTTTATACCTTTTTATTACGTATGTATGAATGAGTAGTAGACAACAAAGGAATTCTTATAGATTGAGCGATTATTTTACATTGATATCGAATCAAATCAACCAGTTATTAAACTTAAAAGAATAAAGTACAGGGCAGATACAATAATTGAAAGCAGGCTGATGTAATCATTGAAAAGTAAAAAAAAGAAGGGTGGTATTTTATAATCTTATTATGCTCGGTACAAAAAAAACCCCCTACGAAACCGGTGAAAACAATACAAAACATGATGCAAAAAAAAATCTCTCGATCATTTGGAAGTAGAGTGTTAAAATATAATATTTAACCCGACATTACTTGGGAATTAGTGTATAAAGCTAATTAAATACCTTAACAAGTACTCTAATTCAAATGTCTTGAATGTCAAGTAGATCATTTCAATCAAATACGCAAAAAGTATGGTAAACGCCATTGTACGACAAGTACAGATGCACATAAAAAACACTCCTTATTTCACAGTAAAAAAAAAAAAAAGAAAATTTCTTGGTTCAAAGATGATCAGACTCCTTGTGTAAAATTCAGTGATAATATAAACAGTAAAGATACTGGCTTTCGTTTTGAAAAAAGGAGTTTGGATTGAATCTATAGACCATCTTTAGAAAGAAGTTTGCATGATAATTGTTTTTTTTTGGAATTCCAGAACGTATCATACATCATACGTTGGATCTGTAATTTAGAGTTAAATTAATTTTGATTAACAATGCACTTCGACCCACCACTTGGTAACTTATTTGGAAGGCTAAAAAAAATTAGAGTATTTTCAATAGTATTACCATAAAACACCTAGTTTAATGTATAAAAACTTTAGCCTTATGATATAATATGAATTCATGGTATGTGTATTTACTTTTAGTCTCGGATTTTATTTCTTTTATATTCTCTCTCATTTACTTTTTTAGTATGTTTTCTTTGGAATCAAAAATAAGCTCCACATTCAAGGTGCATAGGTAATGTTTATAGCAAAATGTTGTTTATTTTTTAAAACATGGTATAATACATTCACACTCTTTGATATGATCATGTAAAAAACGATAGTAACATTAATACACCAGAAACTTAATGGGTTAATGTAGAATTAAAAAAAAATAGGTTCTATGTCTCTGCTCTTAATAACACCATAGATAATAGATAGAAAGGGAGAATGGGGAAAAGTAGTTATTTTGACTAATTATCAATAGCATTTAATAAATAAAATGGGTAAATGTTGAGTTTACTATACAAATCAAGCTTTTTTTCCATTTTCTCAATATTAACCCGGATATGAATGATCTGCTTTCTGTCAGAGTTGATATACATATATTAATATGCATTAAACATATTTAGAGAGAGCAAAACTTACACCCCTTTTTTTACAGACCGCCACAACCAGAAAAAAACATGACCTCCTTTAAAAAATTTCCATTTACTGAAATGTACTGTTTTAACATTGTTCCTATAACGTACGATTTCTTTTTTTAAAACATGGTCTCGCTTCAGTGGGTCAAAAACTATTGGCTAAGAAATCTCCTTGATGCTGTATTGTTTTTACTACGTTGTTTGTAAAAACAAAACAAAAACGCATAAACAAATGAAGTGGGGCACTTTACTGTTTTTATTTTATGTTTATTTTTTTGGGGTGCTGAACAGTCTTGGAAATGAAAAATAATAATGTTTATTGATAATATAATCAACATGCTTGCTCAGTGTTTAATACTAACAATTATAGAAACAGTAAATGGTTATAGCATACACATGTACACATTTTTTTTCAGCTCTCGTTTTAGAGTTATGGAACTAACAGAGAACAGAAGGCATGACATAGCCCTGTACAGCTCATTTAATAGCTTATAAAGACTACCGTCACCAAAAACTCAAAAAAGGAAAGAAAAAGAAATGGTTAAAATAAAATAAAACATTGTAAATAAAATAAAATAGGAAAACAACAATACCTATCAAAATGAGATATTGAACATCCACTTTTCCCAAAAACATTCGTCCGGCTTTATTTCCTGATTTTATAACATTAACATAACTTCTCAGAACAACATTACTGATTTTTGTTACTCAAAACGTTGACACAAATGGTTATTCTCCCATTGCATGATAAAGCTTATTCTTATTTATAAGAAAAAAGAACACTGGCTGGACTCCCTCTATATTCTCTTGAATGAATTTATTCTAACATGACCCAATGCCATCATGGTGTCTTACTTATAAAACAGCTTTTTATTTTATTTTTATAAGCACCTTACTTAGTACATCTCATCTATTATTTACCGTTTTATTTTTATTTACAATAATCAACTTCTCAATTCAATAGAGGCTTTTGCACAGCGACTTTATACCATCAAAATGTCCTAGTTTAATCAAACAAACCAGAAGTTTTATTACACATGTAATTAGTATATTTTAATAATTTTTTTTTGTATTCGATTATATTCGATTATCCGTTTACTCCTTGTTAAACATCTCCCCGCTTAAAGTGATTTATGGACTTGGTAGTAGTGAACTCCTTCGTTTATCAAGTTATTTTTTTTCCCGCTATATAACTAAAAAAGAGCTCTCCTGTGCATTTTGCTTTTTCTTGATCTTAATTTAGAAAGTACAAATACCCATTAAAACGATAACAGAGATGCTCAGCTCGCACAATGCAGTGATCTGTCAGGTGCATTGTCCATATGCGTCTTTTTTGAAAAAATTTATAACGACTCTATCACTTTTTTTTTTCATAACAATAACTATAATAAAAAAAAAAGGAAATCACATTGATTTATAATACCATTCAAAAGGAGATTTAATATCTATAGGCAGTGGATGACTTAAAATAAGGATTTCTAAGCCGATATAAGGAACGTTAATATTTTAGTCCCAAGAACCCCTTTCTTTACTAAATACGAGGGAAAAAAAAATAAGATAGAATTTCCTAATATGTTCAACTGTTTTTGATTTCAGATGTACACCGGGTTGATCCATAATGCTTTTGGTATAATGGGTGATTTTTTTTTCTTGTTTAGGAAGAATACGGTTTTTAAGGTTTTAAAGTCCTCTTAGAGACAATGAACCCATTCATAAGAAGAATACAAGTTAAAACATAAAGGAATAATGTCAAATGCACTGATATCAAGCGTAATAAGAAAGAATCAGATAAAATGAATGTCAAATGTATCTTGTGATCTATCCCATATATTTTATCGGAAATATACCATCAATATAGTTTAGAATCCAATTTTTTTTTTTTAATTTAACGGGTTTTTGCACTTCAATTGGAGCCCATATACATTTTTTTTTTTACTTCGACAAGCATCTATCAAGTTCCACAAAAGTAATAGAATTATCTCTCCCACCCCCTGAAGAATATAATAGGTAGCCAACCGTATCATTTCCGTATATTATAGTACATCGACTTGACGGATTCCATGGTATTCTATACTTAAAGTTCATGGCTCCTTTAATTAGAAAATATTCTGTATTATTCTATGATGCAAATGATCGAACACTTGTTATACACCCCCTTTTTTTGTGTTCTCATGGAGCTCACATCTACCAAAAAAAAAAGGGATTTTATTAATATTTTGCGATAAGGATACAAAAATAAGCTCTAGACTAGTTCATTTTCGCAGTAGTATATATCACATCTTGAATATAAAAAGCTTATTTAATTATTTACATATACGTTCAAGGGAACTTGATTACTTTATTTATAGAAAAAAAAAAGTTTTTAATTAAAGAAATATTTATCTGAAAGGGAAGGGAGTTTAACTGTCTTATTTTTTAACGAATGTGGGTAATTGAATGATGGTAATGGTTCTATATTTTCCTTATGGTTTTTGTTATCAATATATGAAAATGGTTTAATGAGCATAGTGTGATCGATAAAGGGTCTAGTATGAGATCTGGCATCATAGAAAGGGCTGCATTCAAGCGGCTTTATATACGCGATACCGATGACCTGCTTCAGGGGAGGTAACGTTTCTTGGCTACCACGAATAACATAGGTTTTGCATAATGGATCATAGACTTGATCAAGGTAATTTGGTGCAGATTCTTTATGATGGTCTACATGCGTTCTTTTGTGACGTATCAGCTCGTCAGACCGTGAAAACCGCTTGCCACAATTACGATAGTTGCACTTATGTGGTTTCTCTCCAGTATGGATCCTAATATGTCTTGTCTTGTGCTCTAACCTGTAAAATGACTTTGGACATAGAGGGCACTTGTGGCGTCTTGCACTAAGATCATTATCTCTATATGATCTGTCCTCAGAATAATATTGATAAAACATGGGTGCAGAGGTTACATTACGGGTCATGGTTTCAGGTAACAAGAAGTTTTAAGAAAGAAGTAAAATGAGAGAGAGAAGGATAGGAATGAAGGGTTTTTATACTCAAAATATCGTTGCGAGTTATGTTTTAGGAATAGCGAAATTGGCTTTTTTACTTTTATTGGCAGAGATTGTTCAAGAAGTCGCGGATTCAGACACCATTAAGGGAGTTGTGTTTCTATATTTTTATTTATTTATTTCTAAAAAAGATTACTACCCATTTAGTCACTCTCAAGTCCTCATTCCATTATACCATGCTGCATGGATACGCATCGATTCTGTTCTATTGCTGATACGATCGATTTGTCATGGAGAGCTTGTTTACGATGGTATAATTGACTTTCTTGGATTCCTGATATTCCATCTTCACTTTTTATGAATTAAAAGTATACTTTCTTTTCTTTGCTTTGCTTTGCTTTGCTTTGCTTTGCTTTGCTTTGCTTTGCTTTGCTTTGCTTTGCTTTGCTTTTTATTTTTTTTTGCATTTGGCTTTAGCATAGGTGTATATCTCTTTTAATATGTTTGGGTTCAAGGTCATGATCCATTTACTCAGGGAAAACATCTTTTGAAAAGGGTTTTCCCCTTCGCTTATTAAATAAAGTATAAGCACATGTTCAAGTAAAATAAATAAACAAATTTACATATTAGGGTGTCAGATCGATGCGAATACACTAACACGATAGTCGTAACCAGGGATTTTTATTTTTTCGGGTACAACTTATTCTATACATTTATTGCGTATTTATGTATTTATTACTTGAATCGATCTTTTTTAAATTAGAATCCAGGCTTTATACAATATTCAAATCAGACACATAGCTCCTATCTTGATTTATTTGTGATGAAAAGAAAATGACAAGTTTATTGACAAAGGTAAAAACGAGTAAATGCAGGATATACGTGAAATGGCAATCCAGCATATTCTATTCTAAAGTATTGTCACATTAGCTTCTCGCTAAACATTTTTTTATTGAATCCAACGAACCGGAAATTTCTGACAAGTATGACAATTGCGAGGTGGAGAATTAGCATCGAGGAGAGCGAGGGTGTAAGAAGAGGGGGTGGTTGAGCAAATAAATAAATAAATAAATAAATAAATAAATAAATAAATAAATAAATACAAATACAAATACAAATAAAAATAAAAATAAAAAATAAAAAATAAAAAATAAAAATAAAAAACTATAGTTAAGGAGTGAGGTAGTATGCAACCATGTTCCTTTTTCGATTTGAGTACCTAAGCTTAGAAAATGAACGCAGAGCTGTGTGTAAATCTTCCCTCATGTTTACACGTGTGCTGCTTGTTAAACATGTTAGGGAGTTTTGAAGAAAAACGTTTCAATGGCTCTCTTTAGGTGACTAGGAGTTGTTTTGAAATATAAAAACACAACATCCAGTGTTATTATTATACAAAAGAGCAGCATATTTGTATATTTTCAAAAAACATTTTATTACACTTGTACTTTTTTATATTTTTAAGGAGTGCATCTTCCAGTGAAACGAGGGTAGAGGGAACAGTCACGGACAGTGAAACGGTTGAGAAGCCATGCAAGGAAACGTTCAACACCAAGACCGTAACCACCGTGAGGGGTGGTACCATACTTGCGCTGGTCAGTGTACCAGTAGTAAGGGGTGGGGTCAATATCGGCAGTCTTGTATGCTTCCAATAATTCTTCCTACAAGTAAAAAGATATTTTAGCAAAATGAGCCAATCACCTTATAGCCAACTTACTCTAACATCCATTCTCATACTACCACCAACAATTTCACCAACACCAGGCATCAAAACATCAACACTCTCGGTGACGCGTCTATCTTTAGGGTCCTTTTGCATGTAGAAAGCCTTGATTTCATGAGGGAAGTGGGTAAGGAAGATGGGGCGACCAATCTTATCAGTCATGGCACGTTCAGGAGCCTCAGGAATATCCTCACCGAATTCATAGAAGGAGCCATCTTCCTTCTTGATGTCGTTTTCCTTCAGGTAGGTGATGGCATCAGCATACTTCATGCGCATGAAAGGACGTTCGGGCTTCTTGAAGTCAGGGTTGAGCTGCTTGACCAACTCGGCGGTCTTCTCGTCAGCAAGGGTGCGGTCAATGACAAAGCACATCAAGTCTTCCAAGTGCTGCAACAAGTCATCAAAGGTGATGAAGGCCATCTCGGCTTCCAAGTGAGAGTATTCGGACAAGTGTCTACGGGTGTGAGACTTCTCGGCACGATAAGACTCGGCAAGACAGAAAACATCGCCAAGAGAAGGAAGACAGGTTTCAAGGTAGAGTTGAGATGATTGTGTCAAATAAGCCTAAAAACGATATATATGTTAACATCAATGCCGCTAGAATTCCCATATCTTTGTCTCTTTTTTACCTTTTCACCATAGTAGTTGAATTCAAACAAGGTGGAGCCACCTTCAACTTGGGTTTGAACCATACAGGGAGGAGTAACCTCAGTGAATTCTTCTTGGTCGTAAAAAGCACGGAAGGCCTTGATGACCTCAGCTCTTGCTCTAAGGACAGCAGAGGCAGTCTCGCCACGAAGGACAAGATGGCGGTTATCCAACAAGTAGTAAGGATCAGCATCAGGAGTGACCTTGTTATTGAAGGCCTCATCACCACCAGGAGCCTTGCCAACAACTTCCCAATAGTCGGCAACCAATTCGTGGTTACCAGGGGCACTCTTACCTTGGGGAAGCTCGTTGATAATACCCCAAACAGTGACGGTGGATTCGTTGGTGAGTGTGATGGCGTCGTAGGTGTGGCACAATTTGCCGGTCAAGACACACTGCAAGTAGCCGGAACCATCGCGGAGGACAATGAACATCATATCCTTACCCTGGACACGGAGACGATGGACCCAACCGGAGACCTTGACGCGCTTGCCTCTGCTCTCAGTAGCCTCACGAATCTTGATCTATATTTTTGTTTAATAAGACCCACGCACACACACAATTCTATTGTTTCAACAAATACCTTGTTGGCAGCGGGGAGGCTCTCATCTTGAGTGAGAACAATAGACTTTGCGCTGGCAATAGCCTTGGCCTCTTCCTCGGCCTTCTTCTGTGAGTCGTCTTCCTGCTTCTTCAACTGTTCTTGCTGCTTCTTGGCCTTCTTTTGCTGTTCAGCAAAGGTCTTTTTGGCCTTCTTCATGGCAGCACCAGAGATATCCTTATAACCTTCAGCATCCTTCTTAATTTGGACCTTGATGTTCTCGCCCTTAACTTCGATGGCCTTGAGGACGGTCTTGAAAGGGGTGGCTTCGGTACCATTGCCCTTGACATCACATCCTTCAATTTCATCTACAAAGACGGCTATTTAAAAAAAAAAAGAAAAGGTCAGTTCTACACCCAAGTTTTATATCAAACGTGTACACTTACTCTCAGCGCTGCTGAGCTTTTGAGCAGCATCTGCTTGTTGGGTAGCCATTTTTTATTTTATCAAAAAAAAAATACTGGTGTTTTCAAAAAGATAGAAATCATTAGAAAAAATATAGCACTGACAACCAAGCTAAGCCACCAATCATGACACATAATGATTGTCCGGATGAATATAATGCCGAAAATATAGCATTTCAATATATAACATGAGTACTAGTGGATTTTACTATTATTGATTTTAGAAGTCGTATTGTTTTATTAAAAAGAGTGAATAAAAAAGTGAATAAAAAAGTGAATGATACCACAATATAGGATAGTAAGGAGGCCAATCTGATTAAAACAGAGTTGTCTCTTAATTAGGTACGCCACAATTGAGGTCATATGACGTTCAACAGATCCAGAACCAATGTTTACAGTTTTATGTTCTGCGATCAGATCAAGTTTCCCCCCTTTTATTCCACGCAGAGCCAGAATCGATCTTGAAAAAAAAAGCATTGCAACCAATCACGTATTAAAGACTGGTTTCTTAAATAAGATGCAAGCAAAAGGGATGAATAGGTATATTAGCTGAATATCTTGATTACAGGTTCTTTATGTTGAAGTGCATAGAATTTAACTTTATTTGCCTAATTGCGATTAAGGAAAGAGATAGAAAAAAAGAATTAAGATTAAATAATACAAACACTACTGCTTTTTGCATAGCAATATGGCGTTTTATTTATATTTAGGGAGGTGATGGATGATCCAAGATATCTTGCCCCTACATGCTTATAATCTACAGCCTATAATAAGCACTTGCATTAAAACAGGAATTGCATTGATAAGACTGGTTATTCACTTGAGTAATTCTTTTTTTTTAGTTGGATCTAGAAAATGCTTTTCCACTTGGCCGCAAAGTGCTGTCAATAATGTCGTCAATGCATTTGTAAAATGAACTACTTGGCGTCAACTAAACGTATAATAAATGGTAACAACACTCCTTTAAATGGTCATTCTCACGACATCACGATTAGGATGAAATTTAAGAGTAGATCGTCTGAGTGTTACATTTATTGTGCGAAATTCTCGATATTCTTTACCCCAAGATTTCTTGTATCAAATACGAGTACTATTATAGATATTCAATGATTCACTTGGATACCAACAATTTCAAGCTTTAAGCCTGTGGTTTCCTACTTGTGTCAACTACTTTCATCATCATTCAACTCAGTTGGTCGATGAGAGATACATGCTATTCTGCATAAAGCGAGATTATCTATAGACTGTTATTTTCGCTTTTATCATGACCATTGATATATGTTTATATATAGCATCTTGATGTTGATACTATGAGATGCTACAGTGATCTAAAAGTGTAGCACAAAAGAATATATTACATATTTGGACCCAGCAAATATTCCCTTCTTTTGTCCTTTTCTTTCTTTTTCATTATTGTAAAAACTCAAAAATATAATAACAAAAAAAGAGAGAGAGAGAAAGGAAGAAAGGGAGAAAGACATAATAAGTGAGAGCCTTTTGATTATTTTCTACTTTCCTTTTAATAATAGCAACAACAACAACAACAACAACAAATGATACCTTCAGATCAACTGCATGCTTCATCATCTTATTTAAGTGATGTCGAGGGACATGGCTACCTTAGGTTAATTACCCCTTCTTATTATTACATGCAGCAATTTACTCATTTTTACATACAAATAGAGACATGTACGGCCAAGTCATATTGAATGGTCCCTATCCCGTAAACGGATCACCACACACTTCTTATGCTCTTCCAAACACCACAAACCAACCAGCAGCAGCACATCAGACGATCAGAACGGTTTATTTGGGAAACATTTCACCCGACATGTCGGTTACCGACGTGCTTGATCATGTTAAATCAGGCACCATTCTCTCTGTACGCCCATTTCCCGAGAAAAATGGATTGTTCATTGCTTTTGTCGAGCCTTCAGCTGCTGCTCATTTCTATAATCATGCACTCAAAAACCACCTCACCATCAATGACGTCGAGCTGAAGGTTGGTTGGGGAAAACCAAGCCCAATTCATCACAACATTCACTTGGCATTACAAAATGGAGCAACTCGTAATGTCTTTCTTGGCTCGCTGGACGAAACCGCAACTGAAGAAAGCTTGAGAGAAGATCTTTCACGCTTTGGGTTTATCGAACACATCAAGATGATCCCAGACAAGCATATTGCATTCGTCCATTTTCTTTGTATTAACAACGCAATGCGATGTGTGAGCACGCTGCCTACCGAGCCAGACTGGCGTGGAAGACGCATTTACTATGGAAAGGACAGATGCGGCCAAAAGTCAGTCAACATGTCCCCGCAACAGCAACCCCAACAGCAAGCATATACAACTTATTCACATAATCCCGCCACCTTTCAAATCGGCTATCCTCCAATGACCTACGACGTGTATACAGGAGCACCCGTCGAGTTTTATCCCGCACCGCAGGGCACCGTCTACAATTCGTCGTCTTCGCTTGCTGGTGTTGCAAACAGAACGATTTATCTTGGTAATATTCACCCCGATACAACCTCCGAAGACATCTGCAATGTCATTCGCGGCGGCATTCTATCACAGATACGGTTTATGCCCGATAAACACATTGCCTTTATTACTTTTGTAGATCCCGCTCTAGCCGCTTCGTTTTACAATCAAGCCTCGTTCCATTATCTCGTCATCAAAAATAGACGCTTGAAAATCGGCTGGGGAAAGCCCTCTGCGCTGCCACCACTGGTTCTCAATGCAGTGGTTAATGGCGGATCGCGCAATGTTTACATTGGTAATATCGATGGCTCAATTACAGAGGAGAAGCTGAAGCATGACTTCTCAGAGTATGGAGATATCGAACTGGTGAATACGCTGGAAGAGAAGAACTGTGCGTTTGTCAACTTCACAAGTATTCTGTCGGCAGTGCACGCAATTGAGGGCATACGATCAAAAGAGGAATATAAACGGTTTCGTATTAATTATGGAAAAGATCGATGCGGAAACCAGCCTAGGGTACAGCAGCAAGCACCTAGACCTCAACAAGCCATTAATCCTAATTCTCCCACCGAAGAATTACTCATAGATATAGAGTAAATTCAAGTCCTACTTTTTCTAATTTAATTTTTAATATCATCTTGTAGAATAATATTTAAAAGAATTATCTTTTTCATTTGCTATTTTTTTCTGTTTTTATTAAAAAGGAAAACTAATAAAAAAAAACCATGTATTTTGGTGTTCTATAAGGAAGGGAAGTGTTATTAAAAAAGGCTAGTAAAAAGAGTTTAAACCACACGTTCACACTCTGTTACGCTTGACGCTGGAGTAAGATCAGCGTTATCCAAGCTTGGAATTCTCACGCAGGTGAATCCAGAACTAATGAATATAATACGGATGTATTGAATACGCGGAGAACTGCTATGAAAGGTAGCCAGATCGCCAAAGTTATTAACCCGTGTTTCTATAGCGCATTTTTCAATAAGGATACGATGTCATGCTCAACGTCGTTTATACGTAAAGTTGTCAGTTGTGTTTTATTACCTTTCAATGCCAGAAAGATGACGAAAAAATGAAAACATGTACATCAAACAAAGAAGTATATTTTTTTATTTTATTTTTAATGTTATTATTTATCTTATTCTAAAAAAGCAGTGACTTCCTGATCCACAGGATGACAGTCTCTGTTCCCCAGTAATTGCCAGCTTAATGGTATCATCCATAAAAAACCAAACAAGAAAAAACAAGCTTTTTTATTTCTAAAATAAAGGGGGTATACCACAAGAAAGAAAGTCAATAAATAAATACTAAGAAGTATTATCAGTGACTGGGGCTCTTGGTTCAAGCTCTAAACTGCGTTCATAAAGGAAATCAATATCTCTACTATTGTCTAATTGTAATTTGATGTATTCTTGCAACTCTGGTATCAGCTCAAATATATAAGGTGGTGATTGGAATTGCTTGATTTCACGAATCACTTCAGCTGATTTCTGTTGCTTAGCAAAGTTGATGAGCTTTGAATTGTTTTTCAAATAGTCTGGATTACCGTCCTCAATGAAGGTGAGATCCTGTAGATAGATACCCAAAAAGGGAATACAGGGAGGATTGACAGAATGGATCATTTCACGGTACTCTTGAAAGTTGCGGTTGGATCCCATCAACTTGCGGATGTAGGCTAGCGTTTGGCTCGTTCTGCTGCTAACGAGTTCCCATGTTTTCTTCAATCTTCCGACTGCACTATTATCAAATGCTGAAATAATAGCCATGCAAGTATTGTAATTATTCATCTCTAAGCATCTCTAATAATAAAAGACCTGCATAAATCAAATGTTTTTGCATACCAAGAATGTAATATACTTACACTAGCAACTTGAGCCCAGTATTTAACAACAACAACACGCTTCTTGGCTTCTTTATAACTAAGAATACTTTCGCTCACCCACGCAGTTAGCTTATTACAATAATCAATGGATGATTTCACATTAACAGCATTGTCGACATCGTTTCCTTCTCGGGACCATGCTTTTCTTAGGCACTCAATGGGTCTGATGCTACTATACAATTTAAAGTCGGTAAGACTGAGTTGTCTTGCCATTTCTAGTGAATCCACATCCAGCAATTGGATACTACTCATATTTCTGGGTAAGATTGGGATAGGACCAGGTGTACTATTGGGAATGAGCTTCTTTAAGCCGATACCATTATCATCTACGTCGCGTCTCATTTGAATCAGGCGAGTCAATTGCTGTGCCGAGAACGATGAAGAGTCACAGATGACGGTATTGATAAAAAATGATAGCTTGTCCAAGATGAGCTCATCCTCATCGTTATAATAGTTCTCTAACCAGTTTTTCATGACATTACAGACACTAGGGGCGTGTATCGAACAATATTTAGTAATCATCATTTTGTACTCGTTAAAAAAAAAAAAACTAACTTACCGGAGTCGAATCAGCTTTTGTTTCTTTTCCGTCCATATCTCAAGTTCATCAGGGGTTAAATCCTCTGGAGGAGGCACGTTGTATCTGTTCTGGAGGAGGTCAATAAATTCCACAGTTGTACAAAATGATCGGTAGGTCAATAAAAAGTTTGCTGTGAAACTCATATCTATATCTCATATATAAGTTTTTTTATAATCCAATAAATTTAATCCGAGTACGTACCAATGAAATTATGAAGAGTCAAGCGTTCAACAAGGGCAGCAAGAGTACCACCTTTAATTGTCTTTTCGGCCGTAAACACAAGATCCTCTTCTGGGTAATCATGACCGAGATACCAATACTCCGATGATGTATCTAGATTACTTGAGTTGGCATGCGTGTAGCCAAGTGGACGTTTATCATTACCTGGTCTTATCATGCTTTTACTGATTGCCGTGCTGACGGAAGGTCTGTGTTGATTCATGGACTGCAGTAGTCGTTTCGATAGTGCTCCAGATTCAGAGTCCGATTCGTTGATGCTTCCTCTGTGGGGACGTGTCCCGAATTTTGGCGTTCCTTCAGTGCTGGTAGAGGTGGGTAAATCAAAGTACGAGTAGATGGGTGAGTGGGATCCCGTTTCATCCTCAGCAGCTGCTGTATTCGTAAGCGCTTCATTCTTTCTCAGCCACATCTTTCGTTCTGCTACCATCTGATGAAGATTTGAGATGATCGTGTCGATAGCATCTTCTACTGATTTTACTGATTCCTCAACCGAATTAATACTAGCTCGCAAATTATGATTAATATCTGTAAGGGTCTGAACGGAACTAAACAATAGACCTATCGAGTTGAAAAGCTTTTGTTTGCTTATTTGAAATTCCGGTAAAGTGGGGATCTGAGTGCTGTCCACCTTACTCAGATCAATGTCTTTCAAAATGGAGAGGTATTGGCCCACTTGAGTAGATAGGTTTTGGAAAAGTATCACCACACACGAGCGAGATCTTTGACTCCGGAAGAATTTTTCCTCATCGGATTTCTGGTAGTCTTCTTCATCTGGCTCGCTGGCGACTTGGGAATTTAGCTGCTCGACGCTATAAATATTTGTAGATGCATCGCAGAGTGCATTTGTGGTACCCATTATTTGCTTAGCATGGCTTTGGATATTTACTAAAAGATCTTGGTTGAGGGCGTACTTTGCCTTTGCAGCTGTATCGGTGTTTACAGTTATTGGGTTACTAGTTCTTCTTTCTTCTATGGTTGATGCTTCTGGTGAATTGATGGGGTCAACTGTGTTTGTAATGCTTTGGTTGATATTCGCTTCGGATGGTTTGGTTTCAATCAGGCGTGGGTTAATAGACTCAATGGGAACATTTTTTACTTGGCATGCTTGGATAAACTTTCTGACAGCATTTGAGAGTTCATTGGTATCGTTTTGTACTTTGGTAAATACTCTCTTTGTTGAGTCTGTGGGGGCATCAGGTACTGCCTTGGCAGAGAGAATAAGTTTTGAAAGTGTGGTCATAACTTGGCGATGAGGGTCTCTTATTTGCGGAACTTGAAGATGAGGTGCTTCCTTATCACTAGAACGTGAGGCATAGATCATTAAACGAACAATGTCTACAACACCGGCTACTTTACTCTGGAGTTGATTGGAATCGCCTCGTAAAATAGTCTTGTTGAGATTCTGGACTGCTTGAGACATCTGCATTGATATTCTCTTCCATGAAATTGGTACGTCCTCTTTAATTTCGGTAGACACTCTTTTCTTGATTGGCTTTTCAGGTTTCTCTTGCTGTTTCATTTTCTAATGGCACATCATACTTTTAGTCCATCATTATTTACGCGTAAAAAAAAAGGGGGGGATAATTACCAGTTTTCCCGTTTCATTGTCGATTTCCGACAAGTCCCAGGTAGTCTCGTGTGTTATCAAGTTTGCATAATATACTCTTCCTTGAGGAGTTGCTCTCTTTGTCCAATATGACATAATCTATACATAATATAAAGCAAACAATTAGTACTGACTTGTGCAGGTATGGTATCATATACTTCATGATAATTACATTGTTGGTATCACTTCTTTCTCTTTCATCAAACGAGGACTGTCTCGATAACTCCCTTGATCTAACAGTACCAAAATCGTGATAGTCTTCAAAACTTTCGTGAGTAGTGCTGTCATCATTGTCTGAATCAGAGCGTCTGTAATGGTGAATGAGATTGTCGGAATCGTAATCACCTTCATAATCTTCTTCGTCGGACTCTTCTTGAGAAGGGTGTGTCCAACGTAAGCCACCAGTGAGTGGATTATGATAAAACTCGGTTATTCCGTCCTCGGCGATACGAAGGGTCCAGCCGTCAGCGAGGTGCTGCTTTGTTGGGAAATGTTGTCCTTGTTGAAAACCTGATATTCTCTTGTAAATACTGTTTTCATCGTCGGATGATTGATTTAGGTCCAACTCTTGACTTTTCTTTAAAAGTAATCGGTCTTTTTTATTCAGAAGCAAAGGATTGGTCTCAATGACTGTTACATAATTGCTGGGAAACCATCCACGTTGACCTTTACACCTGGTAAATGAATAAAACGTCAGATGATGAACTAGACTGAAATTTAATTGAGAAACATTACCAACCATCCCACCAGCCAGTGGCTAATTGTGAAAGCACCTCAATTTCTTCCCCTTTACCAAAGGAGAGCGAAGATTTTTCGGGCGATGAAAAAGGATAAAGTGATCTTACTCTACAAACAACCTTTGGGGGATCGTGTAGTCTGGTCATTATTGAAAAGAAAAGAAGAAAATCAGTTTTTGGTGTTTTTAATCGAAAATGGGTGTGTAATTGGCAATCAACCAAGTGTTAAAATGAAAAGAGGGAAAAGGAAAAGGAAAAAGAAAGGCGTTCAAAGTCAAGTGTCCACTTTTTTTTTTTCAAGAAATAAAGTTTAATTTTTGCCTTTTGATTTGTCCAAAATTCCACTCCACAACAGTTGTGATAGTTTTAACAGCGATGTATATATGTCAATTCAAGCTTTTTTTAAATTCTATTGTAATTTTTATATAATTTATCCCGATGTTTTTTCTTTATTCGACTTGTAGCAACCAAGTATCCTTGCATTGGTGTTACATTAGCTGCAGAGAACGTGGCAAATGTAAGGCATTGTAACTCCGATTTCACCTATCGTTAAATGTTTTTTATGGTATGTACAATAAGCAAGAACAAAACGAAACATATTTATATGAATAATGTAAATATGGTGGGATCATAAATGCTAAATTGGATGTTCTACCAAGATTGAAAAAAGTTTAGTAATTCGAATACTTTGGATTAAGACAGGAATCGATTCTTAAAATATCAAACGCTCGGTGACAGTACTTGGTTGCACA
This sequence comes from Backusella tarrabulga, assembly GCA_024139415.1. Taxonomy (NCBI): domain Eukaryota; kingdom Fungi; phylum Mucoromycota; class Mucoromycetes; order Mucorales; family Backusellaceae; genus Backusella; species Backusella tarrabulga. The sequence continues at coordinate 28,623 of VCJJ01002106.1, forward strand.
TAAATTGATAACAATGGTTGGCTGACCATAACTTTTTCAATTTTTTGTCTAGTCTTTGTCACACAAGTGTTGTAGTGGTTATGCTCTAAGAATGCTGTCTATTGATCGGACCAGAACTTACCATTGACTTAATAAAAAATGAATCTAAAACAAAAATAGGCGTTCGCATTTTCCATATACCACCACTTTTATATCGATATATATATTTTGTAAATATTTTTTTTCAACTAGATCTCAGAAATAAAGTCAACTCTAGTTGTACTTGAATGATCAAACCACGCTACATAATTAAAACTAATACCCATGTTTTCATTAATTAACATAAATATGCAATGCTGAAACTCTATTCAATTACTCAAATGTTTATATATAAGAAAAAAAGATCTCTTATTCAAACAAAATTTTGCCATTTCTTTGTGAATTAGATAGACACTACATTTGAGCTGGTCAGTACGTATGTTTGACCTTTGTTTACTTATTTGGAGCTAATGTATTTACAGATTTTAATTTTTAAATCTGTTGATGATATTATCCAACCTTATATATATGAGGAAATACATTGAGCTTTAAAAAAAGACCACACTTTCTCTCCTTTGATCTGTTGTCTATCCTAAAAGAAAGAAATCACGAGTTTTCAAGATGCGGTGTTACACAGATAGATCTGAAAAGCCATTTAGACACATCATCTATAATAAAGAAAAATAATGATAGACCGATTCAGGTCATGAATGCATCTCGATCGTAGATTTTTATTATTTGTCTAGTTTCAGAATGTCACATGAAAGTTTATCCGAAAATCACTGAGAAAAATCATGGCCTAAAGCTTACATGACAAGCCTACATGAAAAAAAAACGATTGGGTAATCAATTAAAAAAACAGGCATGTAGATAGATGTATGCAGTTTTCATAATTTCTTAAATGTATTATCTAACAAGTTGAATTTTTATTATTATTATTCTGAAATTCATATTTCTGTCTATTTCGCTAAAATATATACAATGTATATATCTCTTAGTAATTGTAAAAATATTTCATCAACCAAAACAAATTAGTGATATATATATATCCATCCTTAATTGAAATTATATTGAATTTTGGATATTTGTAAAAATATAAAAATGTAAAAAATCATCCAACTGTAAGCAAACTAGGCATCATTTGTGATTGTTGTGCAAGATCAAATTTGCCTAAACGATAAAGCGTAAAATTTGTAAGCAAAAAAAAAAAAAAGAATAATTCTTCAGTAATCAAGTACCTGGTACTGCAATAAAATAATCGGATATCTCTCTTACAAAACGTTCTTTATACTGTTCTGGAGGTATAATAGTAACCTCTCTTCTAGAAAGTGTAGATTTACTCCTGGATTCTAACTTTTTATACCAAGTATAAGTTCCAATGAAATCTAAGATGCAAAATAAAGTTTGTTTAAACGTGCATGGACCATATGTTTCTAAAAGGGAAAACATACCAACAATACCAACTGTCATCTCGTATTTCTCCTTCTCCACCCCGACCAGTAACGAATAATCCATAATGTTGCACTTTGTTAAAAACCGGGTGTCATTAAAAATGGCAGCCTGCATCATCGCCTTTGACTGTTCATTCACTGGTAACTCCATTCGGTATTCTGAAATAAATGACAAGTTAAAATTTTCATGACAGTTCAATTCCGTCCCTGTATTACCATCTAACCAATCTCCGTCCCACAATGTAGTATCCTTTTGCTGTTTGCGGTACTCTTCCACATGTCGTTCCTGTATTCCTTTGAAGTCAAACCTCTATAGTATCATTAATATCGTATGATTTTTGGAAGAGCGGACTCTACCTTGGATATATTTCGATTATAAAATAAGTGCTCCATCACGAGAACATCAATGTTAAGAACGGAATTCTTGTCAATCGTACTTTTCATTCTTATTGTAAAAAACCCAAAAATCTTAGCCATCACCGAGGGATCCTGTAATTTTAAATTAATTTTCGTGTCGCGTGTGTATAAATTGACTTTTACATTACTCTATCTGTCTTATTCATGTAATCAAAATACTTCGGTGCAAATTTTAAAAATGCATCTTTTTCTGCAATGTTCCATGCATTCATCATTTCTTTAACAAGGAGTCTATCGTCTTGAGTCTATATAAGTATATATGTTACGTTATACATGTATTTTGTTCACCTTCTGTTTTATAAAATTGACTTCTACTCTTTCCACCACTTGCTGACCAGTGCCGACACCGGCTGAGTGACTCAATCATGATTTGATTAATGTCACACTTTTTTCGGAGCATCTCAAATTCTTTTGCATAATATACAATACACGTAAATTCTACTCCGTCATGTACATATTCTATTTGTAAAAGAAATGTGAGTTTCTTTCTAACAATGCTAATATTGAATACTGACTGTGCTTGATATGTGGACTAATATCCTTGTCTTCTTTTAGCGTTCGTGGCTCATAAAAATAAGATTCCATTTTAAACTCTCTTGTTGTAAATTGTTGACCGTTTTGGTGCAAATGGTGCTGCTCCGTTTTCAGGGCATTGAGAGGTTTTATTGTGCGTTCTGAGAGCTCTCTCTTTATGTCACCTACTTCGAGTTTAGGCTCTTCCTGATTCTTGATCCAAGGATATTGGAAAAACCATTTCGCTTTTGAATCATCCATTCGTCTTGATCGCTGTGCTTGCACCTCGCTTACACTAGATTTGCAAACTTCGACAATCATCGTACGGAAGGAGGCAGTTTCTGTACCTGCGCCTACGGTTTGCGACAGATATTTACGTTCGATTGATGAATAATACCCATCCAGCACCTGAGGCTTTTTAACTGTCGAAGTAGTGGAAGTGTTGCTTATTTGGGATTCTGTGTTGAGTGTAGACGAAAGTGTTGCCACCGATTCATTTTTACTTGATGTAATGTGATTTACTATTTCATGCTCGATATTATTCAGTGGGGCGAGATCTTTACCATAAATTTCTTGGAGGTATTCATTTGAACTAAATAAAAAATGAATTGCTATCATTTTTTTATTGACTTTTTTCTTTACCTAAGAGTGTATGCGATAATAGAAGTAGGCTCTTCTTCTCTGACCAAAATTGAGGATCCCGGGAAGGAATGCACCATTTTTGAACTATTGATATGTATGATGGTAGTTGAATTAACATAACAATAATGACTCACTTTAACTATATAATGTGTACCTAATATAGTCGGGACTAACCCAACCACATTCATCTGTAAGTTCAACGCAATTTATACTCTGCCATTCAGACAAGTATCCAAGGAGGGAGTCTGACTGCAGTGCAAAAAAGCGGCGAAAATCGTTCAATTCGTTCAAATGGGTTTCCGAGAGAACTTCAACAAGTGCTTTATGATCTGCATTTAACCTCTTTTGCATTTCCTTCAATTCGTTTTGCAACGCTATCAATTCCATTTGATGCTGTTTTGATTGGTCACTTGTGAGGCCCTTTATTTTCCTTCTACCTTCAGCAATTAGGTAATGGTCTAATAAACTAATATGAGTTGTAACCGCTTCGAAAAATGTATCTACATCTCGAAGTGCCATTTTGTGCCACTGCTGAATCGTTGGTAGACACATTCGGGGATCCTTTAAAGAGGATATCTCCTTGATTTCACCTCCCATCTGAAAACGCGGTGCTCTTATTTCATAGCTCTTCATCTCTTCGCTCATTATTTTAACGGTGATTCCAGATTTCTTATGTAAAAAGCAACGTATGAGGTCAGTTTTTTGGGTTTGAACATGATGGCATGGAAGATGTTCTGGCGATGAAAACCGAGGACTATAAAATAAAAGTTCAAGATACTTCCCAAAAGAAAAAGCTTCGGTGTATGGATGCATGATCTTTGGTTGCGTTGAGGCATCACATCTGCTGCAAGTAAGCCATACTTCAATGACATCATCGTTTTGATTTTCTGTATAAATATCTTGTGCTGCATCAAGATATATATTCAGCTTTCCCATACCATGTGTGATGCAGAAAACATGGTTGATCAGTTTCTGGTTACATCCATGGAATACGCTGCATTTTCTTTTAGAATCCAGTTTATAATTGCTTCCTGAAACCTGTGCCGATGAGGAATTTGTAATATCTGAAGTGCTCGTTTCCTGGTGGAGCATATTCGGACGTTCTGTTATTGGGGTAGGCGTCTCTACTAGTAGTAATCCGGGTATAAATTGAGACTGTTTCTTGATGTGAGTCTGACATGATGATTGACTTTGTTCACACCAATGTCGGATTGTCTGACCAAGTGTCCTATCCAAGTTGGGAAATATGATTTCATTAAACTCTTGGGCAGGTGATTCGAATTTGAAATAGTCGATCCGGGTTAAAATAGGTCCAAGGCACGACTTTTCAGGACAGCCAATTGGATGACAAGTGAATCCGATCGCTATATGCTGATGGTGCTTGAATCCGTCCAAGGTAAACGTATCAAGTGAAAGGTGATCCAATCCATACCTACAATCAATAAGCAATTCCGGTATACGAAGAGAAGAATACGCAGTTATAAATTGAGGTAAAACAATGTTATTTATGTTGAAATTAGCGGGAGAGGATCCTAGATACGAAAGTTGGTTTTCATCTTGGTAATATTGAGTGCGTCTTTTCTTGGATGATGCAATGGATGATATAATTGAAGATTGTCTGATATTCATCATGATTGGCTTGAGAATAGACATGGGTTGTACAATTTCCTCCAAAATGATATTTTTCTGTTCAATTAGTTGATCTTGTTCTACCTGGAGTCTGTTTAACAAAACGGGATACGGGAAATGGCAGTCTGGAGAGGACGATATGAGCGAATGTTGAATCAGGCTTTTTAATTTTGTAAAGCGGTAAGGATCATCCTCTTGAATCAAGTAATTCTGAGGATTAAACAATACGGGCTCTTTTGATGGGTCAGATGAACTGCGGCTTCTCTTTATTTGATGATCTCTTGCCATGTTGCTATACGAAATGACTCTTTTAATGATGGGGAACCTACTTACTTCACTTGACTTTACATTAGTAAAATCCTTTTTTTTAGTAGAGGAGGAGGAGGAGGACGAGGGGGAGCCTTTTAACCAGGTCAAAAGACCTGCTTTTAAAGACAATTTAGGTTTTTTCTCTAGTGGCGTTACTAAAGGCGGCAATGGTAATGTGGACTTTATCATTTTCACTGCTTTTGGATTGATGATCAGCTTCACATGATGATCTTGCATTACAAAAGTTTCCAAATATAGGCTGTAAATTACATACACGAGAGTGTGGACAATGGCGGTGAGTTTGGGCGAAATAAATTCATTTGACCCATAAATACGAATAATTCCACCCACAGGAAAACCTATAGTTGGTGATGCATCATCTTGAATAATGTTAGCTTTATAAATTAAAATAAACAATTGTAGCCTAAAAACCTTTAACCTGTTCTTGAATCGCATTAATAAGGAATTTGGAATCTCCAGGAATATTGCTAGGAATTGTTTCCACCACTATTTTGTTTTTTAGGATCGCAGTCCTTTCATTAAAAGCCTTTTCACAGAAGTTGATCATTAATTCATAAATGACATTAGACCATGGCTTTAATGGAATCTGTTCATTAAGAAGCCACCGATTCAGCAGATTCAGAAGGTGCTGCCGAGAAATATCGTCTAAAACTTCTGGTCGCACCGTAGGTAGCGGTTTAAAGATTCTCGTTTGGTTCATCGTATAATTAATTAAAAACGAGAAAAAAAGCAAGGCAAATTATATTAAGGTTAAAAAAGAAAAAAAAAACCTATGTTGTACCAGGTGATGCTATAGTAACATCTGTGAAATGTGCCACTGAGTAACCATTTATTTCTAAAATACACTTGAAGGTGATCGATAAACGTGGTGGCTGACACGATCAAAGGAACCGCTTCATTCTAACATCAAGAAAATATCCATTTATAGCCGGATAAATCTTGACTTTATTAATTCTTACGAATAGTAATTGGTGCATATGTTCCCAAGGTGATGGCTGGATATACTTTTTACTAGTCATCATCTATTTGCTATGCTCAATATGATATACGATTGCAAATTGTCATGGCTTTTTGGAATTGAATGCTTTTTTCCAATTGCTCAGTTATCGAACTGATTGAATAACGCAATACCGTGCAACACTGGAGTTTTAATAACATGGATATGGATTAAAAATGTCGCTTCCAGTTGGTAAAGGTATTTATATATATATATATGTATATATATGATTTAAAATAATAAATCATTACAGTTAATAGGTGCAAGTGGTATACTGTGTTTTTCAAGAAATTGAGAAATATTTCCAAATTAATGAGAAGAATGATAATAATTTATTGAGAAAAAGCTGGTGAGAAAGAAAAAGGGTTAAGGGAGATTAGGCTTTTATTATTAACTCACATCCGAAAAACAGACATTTCGTTCCTTAATTGCCCTTGATCGGCCTCAAAAGGTGTATATGATCTCCAAAAAAAACGTTAATGTGGCTCGTTAATGCTTGGTGAAACTACACTGGACCTTGCGTTCCTGGCCGGCTGTTGCTTGCCTCTTTCAT